>CAUYON010063312.1:0-39035 GCA_963573935.1 Arctocebus calabarensis
AAAAAAAAAAAAAAAAAAATTACTACTTTTCAACCTAATTCAGAATTTTTCCTTTAAGTGACCCAGATACTCAATTTTGTATTTTAACATATAATATTAAGGTTTTGTAGTAATTGAACAAGCGTCTGACACGTGTGGTGGCTTTCCCATGCAGTGTGCCTCAGTGCCACCCTCAGAGCAGGAAGATGAGTGCCCCCCATAAACTTTGTGCTTTCAAAGGCGCTTATTGACACAAACGCCCTTTCCAGATACAAACCTTAGCCACCTAAGGTCCTCAATGAGAAGGACTGGGACAGACCACTTTCCCAATTTTCTTGGCCAACTACTGAATTAGTTTGTCAGTACAGTTCGAAAAGTAAAAGCTGATGTGCTCTTTCTTTTGGATTTTTTTAAAAAACAATCTAAACTGACTTCAATCATAAGGGTTTTCATCCTTGACTTTATTTTGTATGACAAAGAGGGAATCTCTTTCTATTCATTTACCTCTCCCTTCTTTGTCTTCTAAGTCTATTCGGAATGAGAATGAGGGATAATTTACATATTTTTAAAATTCTTAGGACCCTTTTGGGTGTTCAAAAAGAATCACAAAATTTTAAAAATTCATTTTATGTTTGACCCTTACATTAAAAAAAATGTACTAACTTAGTTTCTTTTTAAACTAATGAAAGAGCATGTGTCGTGGGGAAGGGGACTAGGGTGGGGCCTGGAACCCAGGCTCAGCGGAGCAGCTGGACTTTGGGAAGGGGCAGAGCCAGCAAAATCTTCGAGACCGGATTGATCCAGATCTAGTTTCTCCTCCTGAATGCTTAACAGTAAAATGCAACCTGCCTTTTGAACACCAAATGTGTCTGTCTTCTGTTTTACATTATCTGTTTAAATATTTATGATTCCGGCCGGGCATAGTGGCTCAGGCCTGTAATCCCAGCACTTTGGGAGGTGGAAGCAGGAGGATGGCTTCAGCTCAGGTGTTACAGGCTGTTGTGAGCTATGCTTGTACCACTGCATTCCAGCCTGGGTGACAGAGCAAGTTTCTATCTACTAAAAAAATATATATACATATATATAATATGCATATGTAGAGGGAGAGTGAATATGTATATATACACAGTCTATTAAAAAGAATCTATAGAGAGAATATATATATGTATACATACACAGAGTATATATATGTTATAGTATAGGCACACATATATACATATACATTAAAAATGAAGATTTATAATTCCAAAATCCTATAACTTATATTAGGATTTCAGTCTGTTCTTAGTATATAATAATTTTGTTGTAATTTTAAGAAAATAATAAAAAAAGTCATTTCATGATAATTCTCTATCACCTTCTGTAAGACTAAAAACTGGAATACTGGGGGAAAGGGTTCAAATAATTCCCATGGCATGAAATGGGTCTTATAAACATGGAATCAAATTTCTGAAGAAACACGTATTGAATCCTGTATGGTTTCTTATTTTTTGCCTGTATTCCTATTTAAAAGAAACAAAAACCACAAAGTAGCATAATTTCATTTTACAGTTGTGGAAAAATAAGTTTCTAGTAGTTAGGAAGTGATCAAGATTACTACTCAGAGTCCCTTAATATTTTAGTCCAATACATAGTATAAACAGACAGGCCCTCCTGTTTGAAAAATGTATGTGTGTGTGTGTGTGTACACACATACATACACATAATACATGTCAATAACTGGCATTTTCATAATCTCTCTCACCCATGGATAATGGAAACACAAAATGAGCTTTTGAGATGGCTAAGATTGTCTTTAACTAGGAAATGTAGCAGTGGAAATTTGTTGGGTTTTTCTTGTTGGTTTCTTTTGGGGTTTTTTTGTTTTGTTTTGTTTTTGAGACAAAGTTTGTCTCTGTAACCCAGGTTGGAGTACAGTGATGTCATCATAGTTCATTGCACCATCAAATTCATGAGCTCAAGCAATCCTCTTGCCTCAGCCTCCTGAGTAGCTGGGAATGCCTTGCTAATTTTTCTATTTTTGTAGAGATGATGTCTTTGTATGTTGTGTGGGTGGTCTTGAACTCCTGGTCTCAAGCATTCCTCCCATCTTGGCCTCCCAAAGTGCTAGTATTACAGGTATGAACCACTGCACCAAACTGCTTTTTCTGTTTGTTTTTCAAAATATGAAGGGGTACAAAAGTTTTGTTATATAGATAACTTCTATAACGTTGATGTCAGGGGTTTCGATGTGCCTCCCAGCAGGACAGTGTTCACTGTACCTGGTCGGTAAATTGTTATCCCTCACTCCTCTGCTACCCTTCCCACTTCTTAGCCTTCGATGTCCTTTACTTCTTTTGGTGTCCATGTGCACCCAATGTTTAGTTCCCACTTATCAGTGAGGACACGTGGTGTTTGTTTTTCCATGGCTGAGATACTTCCCTTGGGATAATGGTCTCCAGTTCCATCCACATGGCTCCAAATGGCATTATTTTTCCCTTTTTATGGCTGAGTAGTAAATACTCCATGGTATATATACACTCCACATTTTCTTTATCCACTCATGTATTCATGAGCACTTAGGTTAATCCCACATCTTCATGATTGTAAATTGTGCTGCAATAAACATTCAAGTGCAGAAGTCTTTTTGATAAAGTGATTTATTTTCCCTAGGGTAGATACCCTGTCGTGGGATTGCTGGATCAAATAATAGGTCTAATTTCAACTCTTTGAGGAATCTCCATACTGTTTTCCAGTTTTCAGTTCCACCAACAGTATATAAGCATATCTTTTTCTCTGCATTTGCACAAACATCTGTTGGTGTTTTTTTTTTTAACGTTTTAATAATGCTCTTTCCAGTGGGTAAGGTGGTATCTCATTATAGTTTTAATTTGCATTTCCCTCGTGATTAGTGACATTGAACATATTTTCATGTTTGTTGCTCATTTGCCTGTCTCTGAAAAGATTTGTCTTTTACCTCCTTTTGGATGGGATTGTTTGCTTTTTCTTGCTTTTTTGTTTGAGTTCTTTATAGATTTTGGCAATTAGTCCTTTGTTAGATGTATACAAATGTTTTCTCCCATTATATAGGTTGCCTGTTTACTGTGTTATTTCCTTAGCTATGCAGACGCTTTTTAATGTTAGTCCCGTGTATTTATTTTTATTTCTGCTGTATTTGCCTGGGGGTGAGTTAGTCATAGATTCTTTTTTTAGGCTTATGTCTAGAAGACTTTTACCTTTTTCTTTTTCTAGAATTGTTCTGGTTTAATGCTTTACATTTAACTCTTCAATCCACCTTGAGTTAATTTTTGCATATTGTGAGAGTTAAGGGTCCCGTTTCATTCTTCCGTATGTGGCTACACAGTTTTCCCAACACCATGTATTGATTAGGAACGATGTCCTTTCCCCAGCACATGTGGTCTGCTTTGTGGAAGATGATTCAGTTGGTTGTAGCTGTACGGTTTCTTTCTGGGTTCTTTATTGTGTTCCTCAACATTGTGTCTGTGAGCTTCATCTATCTTATTATATGTAGCAGTTCATTTATTTTCATTGCTATATGTTATTGTTGTATAGATATACATTATTTATGAATATTATGTATTCTACTGTTGATGGTCATTTGGGTTGCTTTCAGTTGGCTGATGTGAATAAACTTCCTGTGAATATTCTTGAACATGCCTTTTAGTAGGTACAATCACTAATTTCTGTTGGATATCACTAAGTGTGATCACTGGGTCACTGAATATATTGTATGTTTCATTTTCCTATATAAGTCGGTTTCTCAGAATACCAATTTGCCCCCAGCAGAGTGTGAGAGTTCCAGACCCACATCAGTGTCAATAACTGGCATTGTCATTCCTGTTAAAGGTTAGCCATGTAGATGAAGGTATCTCATTATGGTTTAATGCTTTACGTTTAAAATGCTTTGTATTTCCCTAGTGAGGACTGATGTTTAACAGCTTTTCCTACTCTTACTGGTTTTTCAGCTATTGTTTCAGTTATCTAATTTGGCAGAACAAACCTCTTCTAAAATGAGGTTCTCAAAACGACGACTCTCTTAATGACAGCGCAGATGAAACCAAGCTCTTAATTATAATGAAATCCAGTGTTTTAATTATTTCATTTCAGATCAGTATGTTTTGTGTCCAAAATCTTTGCAAATCCTAAAGTTCTTAAGGTGTTCTTTTATGTTGTCTTCTATTGTTTTATGTTTGGATATGTAACCCCTGCCCCAAAGATGATTTTTTGCTTGTGATGTGAAAATAGCAGTCAAGATTTCCTTTTTCCTAAATGGCTGTCAAATTAGGTCATCTTCATTTATTGAAAAGAATGCCATTTCCCACACTGATCTGTCATGAATCATGGGGTCAGCTATATGTAGATATATTCCTGGGTTATGCATTCCAGTCCATAGATTTATTTTTCTATCCTTGCACAAATAGCACATTGTCTTAATTATATTGGCTTTATAATGAACTTTAATATTTGGTTCTGTAAATTCTAAATTCTTCGATTTTGTTCTTGAAATTGCTACAGCTATTCTTGGAGTTTTGCGTTTCTATATAAATTTTATAATCAGGTAATCAATTTTCACAAGAAAACTCCTGAGATCTTGATCGGAATCTTGATCGGAATTGCATTGAACCAATAGATTAATTCGGGGAGATTTGACATTTTACAATACAGAGTCTTCCAATCATAAATATGGCATAGCCCTCTATTTAAGACCTGGGGTTTCTTTCATTTGTCTTAGTGTCTTGATTTTTTTGTATAAAGACTTGCACAACTTTTTTTAGTCTTATTCCTGGGTATTCAATATTTTCATGTTGCTGTGGATGGCATTTAGAATTATTTCTACTCTTGTAATTGTTTGCTACTAGTGTATAGCACTAATTTTGATTTTTGTAATTGATCTTATAATTTATCTGCAGATTCCTTAAGATATTCTGCTTATGCAATTTGGTCGTATAAGTTATGCTAGTTTTATTTCTTCTCTTCTGATAAATATAACTTGTATTTCCTTTTTTATTACATTTTATAGAACCTCTACTGCAATGGTGCATAGAAGTGACAGCTAGCTTTTTTGTCTCATTCCCATCTCAGCAGGGAAAGTATTTAATGTGATGTTTGTCATAGGGTGTTTTCCCCCTTAAGTAGATACTCTATAGCAGATAAATAAGTTTTCCTCTATTTCTGTTTAACTAATGATCTTTATCATGAATGGTTTCATAGATGCCTTTTCTGCATCTGTTGACATAATTATATAGTTTTCTCCTTTATTCTGTTAATTGGGTGAATTGCATTGCCTGGATTTCTAAACCAGAGAAAAGTTTATGTCTCATTATGTAGCAGTCCATGTATAAGTAGTCTAGGGCTGATAATACAGTTTATAGCACTGGGTCCAGATAATATCTCTCTGTTTGCCATGCTACTCTAGGAACATGGTTTCCATATTGTATCTAAGATGGTAGCTATATGCCCACCATCATGTACATATACCAGCCATATTGGGGCAGCGCCTGTGGCTCAATGAGTAGGGCACCAGCTCCATATACCACGAGTGGCAGGTTCAAACCTGGCCCTGGCCAAACTGCAACAAAAAATAGCCAGGCAATGTGGTGGGGCACCAGTAATCCCAGCTATTTGGGGGGCTGAGGCAAGAGAATTGCCTAAGCCCAAGCACTGGAGGTTGCTGTGAGCTATGATGTCACAGCACTCTACTGAGGGTGACAAAGTGAGACTCTCTAGAATAAATAAATAAATAAAATAAATAAATAAATAAATGAATAATTCCAGCCCTTTTTTTATTTGTTTGTTTTTTTTTTAGTGAAAATACTCTCATATGGTTATAATAAACCCAACAGTCATGAGTTAGTCTCCTTCCTACATATCACTAGGGCCACATTGCTATTATTTTTTAGAGTATTTATATTGTCTTTATAAGAAAGATTAATCTTTAATTTTCCTTCGGGGTGATGTTTTTATGAAGTTGTAGAGTCAAGGTTGTTCCAGTTTCATGAATTTGGAAGTATCCTACTTTCTGTTTTCTCCAAAAGTTCATGTACTATTGGTGTTACTACTTCTTTAGATTTCTCAGAGAAAACCAGTGAGATCTCATGTGTCTGGAGTTATTGTTTATGGTGTGTGTGTGTGTTGTGTGTGTTAGGAGGGTTTAAAAATTGCAGATGAGATTTTGTTTATCTAAAATGATGTTTCAACTTCTGACTTTTCATGTCAGTTTGATAAGTTTTGTTTTTCAAGGAATTTATCCATTTTTTAAGTGAAATTTCAAATTCATTGTTAATATTCTTTTCTTTCTAGAGCATATAGTAATATTTTTTTTTTATTGTTTGGGATTAAATGAGGGTGCTAAGGCTTAGGTTACGCTGATTGCATTAGTTAGGCAAGGTTCCTGTAGTAATTGTGTCCCGCCTCCAAGAGATGTGCCATACATCATAACACCCCATCCCCGTCTCTCCTCCCCTCTCCACAATTCCTCATTCCACTACGCCACCCCTTGTATTAGATCATCTACTGCCTTCATATTAAAGTTGAATACATTGGATTCTTGCTTCTCCATTCTTGTGATGCTTTACTAAGAAGAATGTGTTCCACCTCCATCCAGGTTAATACAAAAGATGTTAAGTCTCCATCTTTGTAATGGCTGAATAGTATTCCATGGTATACATACACTACAACTTGTTAATCCATTCCTGGATTAGTGGGCATTTAGGATGTTTCCACGTTTTGGTGATGGTAAATTGAGCTGCGATAAATAGTGTAGTGCAAATGTCCTTATGATAAAATGATTTTTTTTTCTTCTGAGTAGATGCCTAATAATGGGATTGCACAATCAAATGGGAGTTCTCTAATTTGAGTTCTTTGAGGATTCTCCATACTTTCTTCCAAAAACATTCTCACCAGCAGTGTAAAAAAGTGCTTCTCTCTACACCCATGCCAACATCTGCAGTTCTGAGAATTGTGATGTGGGCTACTCTCACTGGGGTTAGGTGATATCTTAGGTTGATTTTGATTTGCATTTCTCTGATGATTAGGGACAGTGAGCATTTTTTCAAATGTTGGTTGGCCATTCATCTCTCTTCATCAGAGGAGGTTCTGTTTATCTCTTGCCCAATAACTTAAGCATAACAACAATGAAGAATTTCTGGGCATAAAGTTTTTGGTAATAGTCAGAAATAATCTCTCTTATCTCTGTGATATCATTTGTCATTTCCCTCTTTTCATTTCTGATTAAGATTATTAAAGATTTTACTTTTCTGTGTCTGGTTAATCTGGTCAATGGTTTATTGATTTTATTTACCTTTTCAAAGAACCAACTTTTTGTTTCATTAATTTTCTGAATAGTTCTTTTATTTTCAGTTTCATTTATTTCTAATTTAATTTTGGTTATTTCTCTTGTTCTGCCAGATTTGGAATTGGATTGCTCTTCTTTTTCCATTCTTTAAGGTAATTCATTAGGTTACTGATGTGCTCTCTTTCTGTTTTTCAGATGTAGGCATCTAATATGATAAATTTCCCTCTTAGGACTGCTTTTGCAGTGTCCCACAAGTTTTGGTAGCTTGTGTCTTCATTGTTGTTATGCTTAAGTTATTGATTTCCTTTTTTTGTCTGTTCCTTGACCCAACTGTCATTCAGCATAATGTTGTTTAATTTCCATGCCTTTGTATGGGAATGACAATTTTTGTCAGAGTTAAGTTCCACCTTTATTGCCTTGTTGCAATAAGATACAAGATAAAATTTCAATTCTTCTGATTATGGTGAGGTTTGATTTGTGTCCTAGGATATAATCTATTTTGGAGAATGTTCCATGGGCTGATGAGAAGAACAGTTTTTGGCCAGGGCTGGTTTGAACCTGCCACCTCTGACACATGGGACTGGCACCCTACTCCTTTGAGCCACAGGCACCTCCCCATCGGTGTTTAATTTGCTGGTGGTCCATTGTAATAGGTAGTGTGTAGAGTAGGTCTAAGTATTTCCTGTAGACTGGTCTTGTAGCAAATAACCTCAATGTTTGCATGTTTGAAATAATTTGATTTCTCCATCAATTTTAAAGCTTAGCTTACAGGATATAGAATTCGGGGCTGAAAATTGTTTTGTTCAAGAAGATTAAAAGTAGATGACCATTCTCTTCTTGCTTGAAAAGTTTCATTTGAGAAGCCCACAGTCACTCTGATAGATTTACCCCTGTAGGTCAGTTGGTGCTTACAGAATCTTCTCTTTGTCTTGACTTTGGACAGGTTCTTGACAATGTGTCTTAGAGAGGCTTTATTTGATTTGAGATAACTTGGGATCTGATACCCTTCTGAAAGAAGTGTGTCAGAATCTTTGGTGATATTTGGGAAATTTTAATTTATGATATACTCTAGTAGGGCTAAAATTCCTCTGGGGCATTTTTCTTCCCTTTCTGTGATACCTGTAACTCATATGTTTGAATGCTTCATGCAGTTCCATAATTCTGTCCCAGAATGTTCTGGGCTCTCTCTCTCTTTTTCTTTTTGTCTCTTAAACTGCCTGAGTTAGCTCAAGAGCTTTATCCTCTGAGATTCCTTCTTCTGCATGGTCTAATCTGTTATTGATACTTTCTGCTGCATCTTTCAGTTCTCTGATTGACTGCTTCAATTCCTTAAGTTCTGCCATATCCTTTCTATAATCTTGATATCATTCATCTCTTATTTAATTCTGATTTTTGGATTTCCTTTTGGTTATTTTCCACTTTCTCAGCAATTTCCTTCGTTGTTTTTACCATCCATATTTTAAATTCCCCTTCTGTCATTTCTAACATTTCTTTATAGATGGAATCCTCTGCAGTAGCTACCTCATGCTCCCTCGGGGGGGGGGGGGGGAGGGAGGAAGGGGTTGCTCAGTTCTGGTTTTTCATGTTGCCCGGATTTTTTCTTCTGTTTCTTCCTCATGAGTGTTTTCTTCTTGTCTGCTTCCTTGCCCTACTTTTTCCTTTCACTTCCTCTTGCTCTTTAAGTTGCTGTGCCTCTGACCTAAGGCATTGAAGTGTCCTTTTGGTAAAGGACTAAAAAATGAGAAGAATGAAGAAGAGCAAGGAGATATAAAAGATAAAGCAAAAAAAGAAAGGAAAGGGAGGGACTAAAAGGGAAGATTGACAAAAGGATGAGAGAAACAGAAAGAGAAAGACAGGAGTAATAGTGGGGTAAAGTTGAGTACTTTGACCCACACCCACAAATCCCAATCTCTATGGGGACTGAGCAGACACAGGACACCACCTGCACTAAATAGAGAAGAAAAACAAAAATACTATAAATCAAACCAAACCAAATAAACAAAAAACCTCAGGGGATAAAATTGGGGGAAGAAACAAATAACAGGGGCAGAATAACTAGCAGAAATGAAGCCCTTATTATTAAAGAAAGCAATAATGAAAATTATATTTTTTGATAAAAAAGAAGAAAAAAACCTAGGGGGAAAAGATTAAAAAATTTTGTTTTTCAAAAAGAAAAATGAAACTCTGTGTACTATATATATCTGCCAACTATTGTCTGGGCATCAGGTGATCTTCTGTGGTGTTAGATGCTAATAACAATGCTGATACAGCTGTAGAAGATGGAGACTGGAGGCCTCTGCTGACCCCTCTGCCCTCAAACCCCACAGGATTGAGAGCTTGAATCCCTTACCCCCTTAATAGACAAGCCTCAACCTTTCCAAACCGTGTCACTTGGCTAAGCAGTGGCTTTCCCAGGAAAGCATGTGTTACTCGAATCTCTCCAGAAGTGACTGCCCACTTTTCAGGCCCACCAGAACTGGCCTTGCTCTAGTACCTGGAGGGCCAAGCCTGCAGGACAGTTCTCCCACAATGGCTGCATCTGACCTGCAGCTGAACAGTCAAAGTTCTGTTCGCCCCGCAGCTCAGTCCCAGCCTCTGGGTGCTGTTCAAAGTCACTTGCTCACTCTCCCAAGGTCTCCTAAAGTAACTCAGCCAAAACCTGCAAGGGAAGGCCTTCCCTGTCTGCAAACTCTTGCTGCTGCTGTAGCTGTTGAGACCACAGCAGACCGCAGCCACCAAAGGCAGGTGGCCTGTGACCAATCGCAAACACTTGGGGCTTCTCCACTGCTTTTGTTTTCCTCTTGGAATCCTAAAGGCTCCTGCTGCTTCCCTGTGCTTCTGAAAGGATGTTTCTGGGTAGAACCCACAAGCAAGGAGTACCTGGAGTCTTCTCTCCCCAATCTCCCCAGGCCTGGTTACAAAGAAGCTGTCTCTAGTCTCCCATCTTGCTCCACCCTCCGTTTTTTGCTTTTTTTTTTTTTTTTTTTTGTCATTTGTGCCTTTTCTATTTTTCTTTTGATCTGTCTTAGGGTTGTTAGTCTTTACAAAGAAAACAACTTTTATATTTTCTCTTTGTTTTCTATTTTGTTAATTTCTGCTTTATACTTATGACTTTTTCTATCTATTTCGGTTTAAGTTACTTTTGTGTCTGACTTCTTGAAATAGATTCAGAGTCATTAGATTTTCAGCCTTTTCTAACATGTGTTTTTATGGCTATATATTTTTAAGAATGGCTTTATCTACATCCACATGGTGTGATATGGTATATTTTTGTTATTTAGATGAAAATTTTTTAAGGTCCATCGTCACTTCTTTTCTTTGACCAATAATTTATCTAGAAGTATTCTGCTTAATGTCCACACATTTGGGGATTTTTCTAAGTTATCTTTTTGTTGATTTCTTCCTTAAAACCACTCTGCTTAGAGAACATACTGTGGAGGACTTCAATCCTTGAAACTTGCTGTGACTCAGAATATTTTCAATTTTAAAAATATTCCTTGTTTACTTGAAAACAATGTGTTTTGTGCAATTGGACCTGTATATGTCAATTAGGGCAAGTTTGTAATTTGTGTTTTTCAAATCATTCCTATTTCTACTGATTTTTGTTTTGCTTATTATACAAATTACTGAGAGGGATATCTTATGATCTCATTATTATTATGAAGATTTATATGTTTCTTATTTTAATTTGCCAGTTTTTATTTTGTGTATTTTGTGACAGTAGAATTAAATATAGAATTGTTGTAACTTCCTAGCATGTCGATGCTTTTATCCTTTGACATGTCCTATTATGTCTCTACCAGTGCATCTTGTTTGTGAGTCAACTTTGTCTTTTATTTATAAAACATATACTTTTTTTTTAGAGACAGAGTTTCACGTTATCGCCCTCGGCAGAGTGCTGTGGCATCACACAGCTCACAGCAACCTCCAGCTCCTGGGCTTAGGCGATTCTCTTGCCTCAGCCTCCCAAATAGCTGGAACTACAGGCACCTGCCACAATGCCTGGCTCTTTTTTGTTGCAGTTTGGCTGGGGCCAGGTTTGAACCCTCCACCCTCAGTATATGGGGCCAGCGCCCTACCACTGAGCCACAGGTGCTGCCACGCATATACTTTTAAAAATCTCTTTTCCGTGTCATAGTGAAAAGTCTTTCCCTTACAAGCAGCTCACAGTTGTTTTCTAATCTAGACTGACTCCTTATATTTTAATTGAAGTATTCAGTCCATATATGCATCTAATGTAATCAATGGTATTTGGAGGTTTAAATTGATACCTTACTTTTGTGTTTTTTAATCTCACTCATAATTTGTTCCTCTATTTTTCCTGGGATTTTTTTTTTGGCTTATTTTAGAGTTTATTTTTTCAATTTTACCACTCCCCCTTCTGTTTCCCTATGACTTTTAACAGTAGTATATGAAAGGAAGTGAAATTCACCAAAAATTGAGATAAGTTTGAAATCTGGAACATATTAATGAAAGATCTACTTTCATAGAATAAAAAGTGAAACTGTATACAATAGTTATCTATTGTAATTGAAAAGCCCACCTAAGATAGAAAATGTTCACTGCCGGCAATTTATCGTTCTATTTGAGGTGAAAAATAGATTAGGTCCAAAATGGTTTCTTTGGTTTTTTTTCATTCATCAAAGTCTCTGAATTCATGTTCAGGAGAGTTTACTTTGGGGCAGATGAACAGATATTAGCACGTTGATGGACTTGAAAATATATGTGGACCTCTTTGTTTAAGAACAGGTTAGAAAGGTTCCACTAGTTTATGCTTCTAGCAGCACCAAACTAGACCTCTGGGCTCCTAACATGCTCTCTGAAAAAGAAATACATGTTCACATTTTTCTCCCTGTTAATTTGATAAGGAGAAAATGCTATCTCATGTTAATATTCATTTATTATTAGTGAGGTTAACTCCTCTTATATATGTCTACTTTCTTCTGCATAATATTTTTTGTCTTAGGAATATACAGAGTTTTAGTGTTTTGTTTTGTATATGAAATACAATCATTTATTAATATTTTACAAATATTTCTCCAGTATTTAATTCAACTTTAAATGTTATAGTGCTTTAATTTCTTTCACTGCTCTTTGCAATTTTCTCTGTCCTGTTGTGATCAATTCTATATCTATATTTTATTGTAGTGTTTTATCTTTATGGTTTTATTAACATTTGTATTTAAGTCTTTTGTACATCTGAGGTATAAAATTCAACATTTTCTTGCTCATCAATTTGTTTTTTTTTCTTCATTCTAGAAGAGCTTTTTAAGTCCGCCTTTGATGATTTCTAATACAAGGTCCTATGTTGTAAACCTGCTTTCTAAAATACTTCCCATGTAGCTTTATGGTAGCCATTGCTTTGAATGAGTTGATAATTTGCTGGGTCACTAATTATTTGCCTAGCCCACCTCCTTTCTTTCTCCTGTGTTATGTTCATGGGTGCTCAGCCTTGGGTATTAGCAATAATATTTAACATCTTCATAAAAGTTTATTGAGGGACAGGAAGAAGCTACATGAGTGGACACACTTTTCAGCACCAGGTTGAGTCAAAAAAGTTTCTAGCAGGCTCCGGCTGAGCCTTACAGGGCTTGGAGAACAGATGAAATTTATCTGGGTAAAAATGTGATATGGAAGGTGTAGGGAAGGGAGTGTGTTCCTGGCAGAATGAATGCCACAAGCAAAGATTTAGAGACATGAAATATTGCACAAGGTTAGGGCATTGCACATAAATTAGTTCCAGTTGAACACATGGGCAGGAAAAAATCATATGCTGTATAAGATAAAACTGAAGAGGTAGACGGAGGCTGGATTTGGAAGGCTTGCTTGATTACATCAAACAAGTGTTCATTACACACCTGTTATATGCCAGACTTTATTCTAGAAGATGGGCAGACAGGGATGAACAAAACAGACATGGGTTCTGCCTTCTAACAACTGCATATGTGGGGGGACAAGCAGTAAACAAATTAGCTTTTCAAAAAGCACATGTCCAGAAAGCGTTGCAATTGCTGTTGAGGGAAGAATAGAGTCAGTGACAGGAAGAAGGAGGGAAGACTTTGTTTCAAGAAAAGGATCTCTTTAAACAATGGCCTTGAGCTGGATTCAGAGCAAAGGCTTGGAGGTTGAGAAGTATGTGGTACATTCAAGAGAGTAAGAAAGGTCATGCCTGGGTGGAACCTGATTAGCACTTGGAAGGGAGAAGGAAGCATGGCCAGGGATGGAGCTGGGATTTAGGAACAGAATAGGAACACTTTACAGGAACTGTAAAGAGTTTGGGTGTCATTTTAAGTGCAACTGAAACAGATTGATAGATAAGTAGGATAGTGATATATTTCATCAGTTCTAACATGCAGATTTTTTTCACAACCTTAATATTGGAATGCTTCTTGCAGTTGACTTTTGAAAATTACATGTAATTTTTTAATTGCAGTACAAAATAGTTGTAGAATTATTTTTTTCTTTCTTAGTACATAAAATAATTGTGTTCCTTTTAATGAGTGGAGTCTTCTATTTGATTTAATCCAGTAATTTAATTTGGATAGTACATTATATCTGTCATCCAGATTGTTGTTTGAAAATGGGATTAGAAGGGGCAAGAGGAAAATTGGAGTATCTCCCAGGCTCTTGTTAGAGTAGGCCAGGTCAGAGGGATCATTAGTTCAGGCTGGAGTGGTGTCAGAGATGGAGAGAAATGGATGACTCAAGAAATGTTTTGCAATTAGAACCTGGTATTAGATATATAGAGTTGGACTGGATATAGGACATGAAGGAGAAGGAGAATTGAGGGATAAATGTCTAAGTTCTGCCTTTAACAAGTAGGTATTTGGTGGCACTATTTCTTGACATAGTGAAGATGAAGCAATTTTTTAAAAATTATCATGAGTGTGATTTGTGCAGATTAAGTAAGAGTTGCTCATGAAATATCCCCACAGATGTGTCAGAGAGAGAATTGGATCATGTTATGTCTAATGTTCAGAAAGGAAGTGTAGGCTGGAGATACAACCGGTGGCATTTGAAGTTGTCGGAATGGATGAAGCTACCAAGTGATATCAGAGAATGAGTAAAAGAGAAGGCCTAGGAATAAGCCCTGAGAAATTCCACCATCTGGGGGGAAATAAAAGAGGAAGACTGTGTAGGGGTAGCCTAACAATTCAGAGGAAACCTAGGAGGATACAGGACCATGGAATTCAAGGGAAAGGCTGCTTCCAGAAGAGAATGTCAACTGCATTGAATACTACTGACAGCTCTATAAGGTATTGAGAAGATTCCAACTGCACTGAATACTATTGACAGCTCTATAAGGTATCAAGAAGAGCCTTTGCTTTGGACAAAATGGTGAACTTATCAAGAGCTATTTCAGTGGAGTTTTAAATTCAGGAGCCACCAAAGAATGGATGAGAACTGATGGAGGGAGCATGGCATATATAAATAAGTCAAGAACCTTGGCTGTTAAAAAGGGGTAAGAAATGTGTTTCTGGGTGAAGGGATTATGTTTAAGATGGGAGACAACAGAAAATATTTGATCCTGATGGAATGGTCCCATCAAGGAAAGAAGGGAAAAGAAGAAGATGCAGGGATAGATCGGCCAACTGGCAAAAAAAATAACTTGAAAACCCTAGTATGGAATGAGCTTAGATGGCATGAGGCAAAGGCCTGTATACTATTGTCCATGCAGAAAAACTGAAGAGGGTTAGTCAGAGAATTACTTGATTGAACTGTTTCAATAGGTGAATCGTCCTGTCATCATAGGGGATGGATTTGGGCTTGTGATGAGTGACTGAAAGCACAAAACTCAGGAGGCTGTTTCAGGAATTGAAGAGAGAGATAGAGAGGCCCTGGGTAACACTGGTGAGGAAGGAAGTGATTAGAGATATAACCAACTGGTAAAATCAGAAGGGTGTGATGATTGGATGTGCGGAGGTAATCAAGGATGGCTCCAACATTGGGGGTGATATTTGTCATTTTGTTAGGATGGTTTTCAATAGGGCAGTGGTTCTCAACCTGTGGGCCACCACCCCTTTTAACTGTATTAAAGATTGGAGGCATTAGGAAGGTTAAGAACCTCTGCAATAGGGTGTCTTTATGAATGGTAAACACAGGTTGTCTACCTAGTGTTGATAAAAATCAGAGCAAAGTTTTGGTTTAAAATGTAGAACTGAGGCCTATCTAGGTATTTTTAAGGAACAACTTAAGTAAATCTCTTTGAAAGTAGTATATCTCAAAACCGCAAAAAGAAACAGAAAAGATCTCTCATTGGACAGCCTTGTTTTCTAGAGTTTTATGTGCTAGAAAAGTTAGATTTGTCATTCCTTGTGGCTGAATTCCCAGGCTATTTCTAGACGTGTGACCAACAAGGCCCCCATGTTTTTCCCTGCCTTTCTGTATCAGGGAACAGCATGGCATTCAGACTCTAGTCAGAGACGTCTTTTGTTGCTTCTGGCCTATCCCCTTTCCCCAGAACAAAGTTATTTTCTATAACACATAAGGCTGTTTTCTCCAGCCATGTTGACATTGCCAGACCTCAGTGGACCTTTTTTTTTAGAAAGGTTCTTTCCATATCCTATTGTATTGTCTGGACCATCTCCAAATCCAGTTTTTAATTTCCTATTGGCCAAATTTTATTTTCTTTCTTTAGGCTTTGTGTTCATCTTCTGCTTAATGCTGGCGTCCCTCCTGTGCTGTGAGAGGGACCTCAATCGCTTTTGGGCCAGCAGCCATGCCATTTAAAAATTCCTATGGGCAGCTATTCAACTGGTTTAACATCTTTCAATCCCCCTTCTTGGCTGGGATTTACTGTCTCCTGTCGGCTTCCGTTCTTTTCAGTAAGGAGTGTGAGGGCTGCATTTCCAGTATAAACCCCTTTTCTTTGGATCTGTTTTCCGAAGATTCTGGCACCAAATATTTAACTGGTTCCAACTGGTCAGGAAGCTCTGGGCTGAAATAGCAGGTCATTTCTTTTTCATAGAGAAATCCATACAACCAAGAGGTAAAATCAGAAGGGTATGTGACTGGACGTGGGGAGGTAAGGATGACTCCCAAATTTGGGGATGATATTTCTCAGTTTTTGAGGATGTGAGGCCTGCACTCTATTGATGCTTGATGTGTTGTCTTCCAAGAGTCTCCTAGAAAAGCATCTTGAGGACCTTCAGTACCTCTGGTATTTAGATTTCAAGTATGCTGCAACTTCTTGTTAAAGACAGAGATTCCTAGGCCTTGTTTAAGTACAAGAGAACTTAATTAAACTGCAATCCAGTAAGTGATGAATCCAAGGGTAACAGATGGTGTGCTCCGATGCAGATACACATCTTTGTAATGAACAAACTTCAGTATGCTCATTGGCCTTGCGACCCAGTTAATTCCAGTCAGTGTCAAGGATTGGTCTTTTATAATCCTCACCATGGTGGGAGGCAAGAGGCTGGGATGGCTAGAGCCACAAATTTGGAAGATTGTTCCTTGACCAGGCTCCATTCCTTTGCCAGCTCTGCCAATAACTGGTCATGTCAACCTCTAGGCAAGTTACTTCCCCTGTCTAGGCCTCACTTTTCTGGTTCATAAAATGAAGAGTCTAATTGGATAATCTTTCAAGTTTCCTTCAAGTTGAGATAGACCATGTGCTTCATCTAAAAATGTTCTGATGACAGGCCATTTCTTCCCCACTCTACAGTAGCTGTGAAGAGGTTCCTTTGAATGATCCATTACCAGAAATGACACTCCCATTCCCCACCCCCACCCCACCCCACCTCCTGCCTCTCTGGTGTGTCCTGGCAGCAGGAGGAAGCTTTGCACATTAGTGAGCTGCTTCCCTAAGAGGTGAATATGTCTTGCTGAGATTAAGGAAGAATGAAATCAACAAAACAAAGGTAGAGGTGTTAAGAAACTGAGGAAAAGAAGCACTTTTTTCTTAATTCAAAACAAAACCTGAAGAATAAAAGTATTTGTGTCTACTTGTTAGTAAAATGAAATGTTGTTTGAAAAAAGAAAAATCATTTTACTAACAAAATAGACACAATAGTCCTTTCTCACCATACATATAGAGTTTTCTGGATATATGAAAATAACATAGAGTTTTGTATAAAGAAGAGGAAACCCAGTGAAACCATTGAGGTTTGTTATGAGTTTTGTTTTTGAGGTCTTTGAACACGATTTAAATTTCTTGGCCAGTTAACAAGGTTTACCTGACCGCAGCTCCTTTTAAAAATGTCATGCCTTCATTCCATACATGTTCCTATTTCATAATTCACTTTACCTAAGTGAGAGGCTGACACCAATTATTTGAGAATTTGAAGGTGGAGATGGTGCATGTATTAGAATTCTACTCATATATGTACAATCCCTGAAAAAAAATCAGCAGCTTTTGAGAAAAATGTATTTAGTAAAAAGCATGTGCACAAGGAGAATTGATTTACCAAATAGATCAATAGTTAAGACTCTCAACAGTATGAGCTTGTTAGTCATTGACACCATTACTACTTTTAAAATGAGCCACTGGCAGTTCCAATCACCCAGAACTGTGTTCTCTTTCTTGTTCTGACATTTAGGTAATTTTTTTTTTTTTTTTTGTAGAGACAGAGTCTCACTCTATCACCCTTGGTAGAGTGCTGTGGAGTCACAGCTCACAGCAACCTCCAGCTCTTGGGCTTAGGTGATTTTCTTGCCTCAGCCTCCCAAGTAGCTGGGACTACAGGCACCTGCCACAGTGCCCGGCTTTTTTTTTTTTTTTTTTTTTTTTGATGCAGTTCGGCCGGGGCTGGGTTTGAACCTGCCGCTCTCGGTATATGGGGCTGGTGCCCTACTCGCTGAGCCACAGGCGCCACCCTATTTAGGTAATTTTTTTATTGGGGAATTCACATTAATGCTCCAGTATCTTGATCTTTATAATTTTCTTGACTTTATCTCATTGAAACATCAATATTTGTATCTACCTTGTTCAGTAAAATACAAATAGGAAACACTTGTGTGATCAATCAGCCATTCTTACCATAATTTATGTAATGAGCTGGGTTGATAATTGAGAAATGACTAGACAATTACTTCTGTGATCACTCATCTAACAATATCATGCATGGCTCTTGCAAATCCCTAAGCAGAATTGTTTGGGTGGTTTTAACAGAATTACCCTTTATTAAGCAAAATAAAAAATAAAAAAGCCCCATATGCTATTTGGATGATTCAAAATGGAGTTTCATCTTTGAAATTGAACTTCAGCAGAAGAGGATGGCTTTCTCTTGTCCGTTTAGTCTTGATGGGGCTTTTATTCCAATGTAATAAATTTCTTAATATTTACCTTTACTTTTATAATTACTCTTAATTGTATCAGTTCTTATCACACCAGAATAAGAATGGAAAAACAGCTCAAGAGAGCTGTTTCACATATTCAAAGAAAATTCAAATGAAATCATGTTTTTTAGCATAGGTCATTAAAGAAGTGAAACAAATGTTGTTCTTTTATTAAGCTATTACCTCACCTCTTTGTTGAAAACATGAAACTGCTGAGAGTTACATTATATCATTTTTATAAAATATTAGTTGTTGAAGAGCTAGTCTGTAGCAGGCATTCCATGTTATTTTTTCCTATTCATTCAAATCCAAAATATTGCTCATCTAAACTTTCTTGGTTAATCACTGTTACAGTAAGTCTGAGACTGTAAGACGCCCAGTAATTCATAACTGGCTTGGGGCTTGTTCACTGTCAGGTCAATTATTCGGTTCCTGTGCTGGTGAATTGTAACAAAAAATCATCTGCTAAAATTGCACGGAATTAATAAAGAGGAAAGCAATCCATTTCCTTCAAGAATCCAGACTGAAAAGTTACCAGATTTCTAGTAGTTTCCTTCCTTTCCTCCTCCTTTGCTCTTCCCACTCCCATTTTAGGAGGGAAAAAAGTTGTTAGTGAGGTTGAGTTAAAGATTTTCTGCCTTGAAAAGTAGCTCTGACAAGCTCAGCAAGGGCACAAATGGTCTGGGAGCAGAGAGGAAGGGCCTTGAGATCTGCTCTTGGAGCGGCTAAAGAAGGGGCCACAGTGGAGGTGCCCCTGGGCCTCTTGGCTGATTCTTGAAGGGCGAGGGTTTCTGAGCAAAGCCAGCGATGGGGTGGGGACAGATTCCATTGGAGGAAGGTGTGTGTACCAAGTCCACGAGAAATTGAAGACCGTGGGTGTTCAACGAAGTCCAGTATGCTGATGAGCTGGAGTGCCATGTCTGAAAACTGTGGCCAGACATGTAGGCAGGAGCCAGCTGATGAAGAGCTCTGTGGTCTGCTAAGGAAGGTGATGGTTGCCTTCTAGCCAAGAATCATTCAGATCCTGAGCTAAGGGATGGCACTGGTGGGTTTGCAGTTTTGGAAAGAACACATTGGCAACTGCTAGGTAGAGAACCTGACAGACTGGAGACAGGAAACCCGTTAGGAGTTAGAGACACATCAGGAAAGAGAAAAGATAGCAGACAGGGAGGGAGCAGGAGAGAGGGAGGGATGACATGAAGGTTTCTGGCTTGGGTGATAGGTTACATTCACTGATAAAGGAGATTGAAGAGGAATGGAGGTGAGGTGAAGAGGGGAGTGATAATTAAGTTCATTTATTTATTAGCAACATATCCGGTAGATCCAATAGGTATTCAATAAATGGTTCTAAAAGACAGAGGTCAGTCCTTGAGACTGGGAAATCATCGATGTTCTTTGTTGTTGTTGTTGCAGTTTTTGGCCTGGGCCGGGTTTGAACCTGCCACCTCCAACATATGGGGCCGGCACCCTACTCCTTGAGCCACAGGCGCTGTTCCAAAATCATTGGTGTTAAGTGGCAGCTGAAGTATTTCAGAGTTTCTTTCCAGACTTTAATTCCTGTGCTTCAATGAATAACATAATCTTATTGACAAACGTTTCAGGAACTCTAAAATCAGCAGTGGCCTGTGTTAAGTGATTTGGCGACAGGACGCAGTTCCTTCTCCAATCAGTAAACAAATTGTAATCCCAGCCTCGTACAGAGACTGAAAAATCAGTCAGAACCAGTTTATTGAGTGTCATCTTTAAATTAGGTGCTACAAGGAAAATACATTATTTTAGATGTGAAATAATTTCATTTATTTTTCAGTTTAAGGTAGGGAGGTAAGAAAGGCAAAAAGGAAGAATGAAAGAGAAATTTCTTACTAAGGTCAGGAAACAGGATTTAGTAGGAAGACAGTAAATTCAGCTTTAGGTGTGATAAGTTCAAGAGCACAGCAGACGGTCAAAGATCAAATGGAAATGATTAAGAGTAAGAAGTATACTTGGGAGAAGGATCCTGTCTGGAAAAGAAGATTTGGAATTTATCCCACGGCCGCTGCTAATTGAAGTTGGGAGAGTCTGAGAAGGGTGGAGAGGGGACGGCTGAGTATGTGGCACCCAGATCCCAGGAAGGGCTGGAGCTTGGCAGACACCTGCGTCCGAGCTGCGAGAGGGCCAGGACAAGGCGAGGGAGAGGCTGACAGGAGAACAAGGAGCGGGTTCTGTTGTTGAACATAGAAAGAGAGAGAGCAGGAGTGTTCACAGGCTTAGGAGGCGAGGGTGAGTGACTGGGAGATGATCGTGAGCTGTGAGGATGGGTCAGTTATCGGTGCCTTTCCCAGAGGAGTTTCAGCAGGATAAAGAGTTAGGAAGTGAGATCGCGGGTCCCTAAGGAGGAGGAAGATGAACAGTGGCAGTCGTAGTAACAGTGACATGCGGTGTATTGGATGCTTCCAGCATTACATGCCACGCTGTATTCTGAGCACTTGGTACGTGTTATTTTGCTTAATCCTTGCAGTCATTGTAGGGACATAGCAATGTTAAGAATAGTATTATTCATGTCCTTTTCCTATTACAGATAAGGTGTATTTAGGAAATTAAGGCCATGATGCAGATAATTCTTTTGAGACTTTTGCAGGGGTTGAAAGAGGGAAGAGCACAGTAGATGACACTACATGCTCCAGTGAGAGATTTTTCAAGGTGTTTTAATATTTTTGAGGGCAGAGAGGGAGGAACAGGGAGAGGAATAATGGCAGATGCTAGAGAAGGGTGAGCAGGTGGGACTGTAGGACAAAGATACTGGCTGGGATAAGAGAAGGGGCCCAGCCTCAAAAGGAGAAGGGGACATGGTTTTCTTTGAGTTGAGAAAATCAAGAAAACTTTGAAGTAGGCGATTCAAAAGTGACATAGTTTCTAATAACATGCTTCATAACATTATGCTTAATAACATTTGTCTTAGAAAATAAGGAAGGGAAATGAAACAGCCACTGGAAATCATCAGATGTATCTTTCCTTTGTCTTCTAGAAAATTTCTCCTATTCAAATTTTAAAAGTTAAGAAGAAAAATGCTCAATTTTATGAATATGAACTCCCCCCACACTGAATTCCATCGAGTGAAATTTCACTTGTAATTTTCTCTGTCATTTGCTATCTGATTTCATTATTTGCACATAAAAGTAAAACCTTTTCTATATATTTTTGGTTGTTGTAATATATTTCTTAATTGTTTTTCTAAAAACCTGTGTTTCGGGACAACTGTTAAGGCCAGAGAGGCAGAAAGAGCAGAGAGCTGGCAGCTGGTGGGATCCAGTGTGCCCATAATAAAAAGAATGGGAAGAAAGGAAGGTCGATGAAAATTAGTTAAAGAAACTAATTTTTCTTTATCTTTATAGAGATAAAGAAAAAGAATTCTAATTACAACAGAGACATCTTTTTTCTTTTTTTTTTTTTGCAGTTTTTGGCTGGGGCTGGGTTTGAACCAGCCACCGCTGGTATATGGGGCCGGCACTCTACTCCTTGAGCCACAGGTGCTGCCCAGGGACATCATTTTTATGCGAACGTTTTTATTATTGAGAAAAAAAGCAGAAGGTCACTACCTATCCAGTTTGCAGAGAACAAAACACATTTGCAAGTTAGCTGATCACTTAGAGCAGCTTGGACGTTTAGGACCTTGAAGGGTTACAACTTGGTGACAAAATCTTTTCTTATGATCAACCTGAGCCTGGCTGGCTACCCTAGGGAGTTTACAGATTCCCTCTTGACTTTATGAGTGTTCTGTGTAGACTTGATCAGTGCTGTCTGTAGGTCGCGGAAACCATGGCTTCCTTCTGCCCACAGCTGGGCAGACACAATATTGTTAGTGTACCACAACCACAACAGGTGACAGTACTTTTCACATCTTTTCCCTGTAACAATATAACACTCCTTGGAAATGGTTGGAAATGTCTAGGAAATATTGGCCGCCACATACTGGTGAGTGTGATGTCATTTTAATTTGAAAACATTGCCCGAGGAAAAGTAAATATTTTTTTTAATAGAACCCAACACTTTGGCTGTTAAACCACCTTCGTCAAAACATTTTATTCATATGTAAAATGTTTTTAAAGTTCTCGCTGTGTAAACATGATCATCTCATACTAATCGGTGTGTTGGCCTCTGTTTATCCACTAATGTCTGCTGTTCCTCAGCCTGTGTTTGGTTTGTGTCTGATGTTTCATGTCTCTTTTGCAGATATTGATGAATGTGTAAACAACACTATTTGTGACAGTCACGGGTTTTGTGACAATACAGCTGGCTCCTTCCGCTGCCTCTGTTATCAGGGCTTTCAAGCCCCACAGGATGGGCAAGGGTGTGTGGGTGAGTTTTTAGATTTTTTTCCCTGACGTGTTTCACATGCCCAATGAAAAGAAATCAAGGTTATCAACAACAGGAGCTTTTAAACAGGTAATTTGGGCAGAATTTCGTGATCATTTTATTTTTTCACACTATTTGAGGCTGTGTGAACATATCCTATGGCTTCTGAAATGGGACGTTTAGAAATATAGACACAGGACTTTACACGAATTTTTAAAAGAACATCTGTTTAAACTCTTAGTGAGCGTGCAGACCTCTGGAGTCCCTTCTGCACAGGAAGTAGTCGGATGTGCGGAATAGCTTGTCTGTCTTCAAAATGCACCTTCTTAGGCAGTGCATTTAAGGCAAAGTGTTGGCAAGAGCTTCAGGTTCCAGGAAAGACACCTGGAGACTAATGCTTCTGGTGGTGCAGCTCCAGTCTGTCCTGACGGGGATAGATAGGGCTGGAAAGAATCTTGAATACCAATAGCTAGTTCTAGAATATGGTTGAACACATGCTCCTATGGAAGAAGGTCTTTTGTATTGCATTCTCTGATCAGCTGTGACTTCTTCAAATTTGCAATTAAAACAATTAAATGGGGAAGAGAAGAAAGATTATCAAATCCAAAAGTTCACTGATAATAAGGCCTTTTTCTTTATTCTCTTTCATTAGAGAAAAATAGCTATGTTCGCTACAGGGCAGATGGCACTTGAACAGAGTCAATAAGTTTTTGGTTCCAGAATTTGCAATTAAAACATTCATCCATTCATTTACCATCCAGATTAAACTGGGAAAACAAAATCTCTTCACAGGTTCAATGGTATCACTTGAATGGTAACTGCTTTTATAGAATTATGAAATTCAGTTAATTTCTCATTAACAAAAATCTTTTACGAAGCAGTGATATCTTTTTGAGCATAAGTATTGGCTGCTCAAAACATAATTATTCAAAAAGCATTCACAAGAAGACAAAGATATTTAACAATACAGCTAAGACTATCCTAATCTCTATTTCCAACTCCTGTTTTAGTGCCCATCTCACTCAAATGCAAGTGATAAAAACAGTCTGATATTCGCAAAATATTTTGACTAACTGGAACGTGTGACTTGGCCCCCCAGTCTCTTCTTAGCTTCACCGTCCCTTCCTCCCTCTTCTGCTCCAGCAGCAGCACTCTGCTTGTGGCTGCTCATGTCACTGTGTCATTCTTTGGCTGTCATTTGCTCTTCCGCGTCATGTGCTCCTGACCACTCCTTCCCTGAGCTGGATGAGATTCTTCTCTCTCATTCTTGAAGAGTGAGGTCAGGTGTCATCTTCCTCCAGGCACTCTCCCCGCTCCTACTGTCACTCTCAAGCCAAACCATGACCTCTGCTTGCAGAATGCCTTCAGCAGGTTCTATTACAATTCTTACAACCCTCTGGGGAATATTTAACCATGTGTTTATCACTCGCAGCCCCCTTCTCCGCACCTGTCACCTCCATGTGTTTGGAAACGTTCTCCTTCCTGGGCAGGGTATGATGTCAGGCCTGTTGTAGGAGCTCAGTGCATTTTGTTTAACTGTTAACTGTTCAAACATCAGATGTTGAGCCATTGACTCTGCATAACTCCCCAAAGCCCCCTGCTTACTATTGATTTCCAGCCAACCAGATGGGTGCACCAAACTGATCTTTCAGTTTGGCACACAAAATACCACCCTTCAGAGAAGGAATATTTGTTATCATTTTGGTGACCTCAGCAAATGGCATTTTATTTGCCTTTTCATTCATTCATCTGAAAGTATTTAGTGAGCACCTACTCTGTGCCCGCCACCATGCCGGGTATTGTATAGAACCTCAGAGGCGAGTCACAATCCCCGTTATCTTTCCTCTAGCCCATCTCAGCACATAATGAGCCACTGTTCCATGCTGTTCCATGTTATAGAACTCTGTACTTTTCATTCCTGGCCTTCACTGAAGCCTGGAAGGTTATCTTTGGTTTTATCTGAAGTGACTGTAAGCTCCATGAAGGCAGGCCCTGGCCTACCTGACTTATCATTATTTTCCCATGTATGGACCCTGTGGGCCTAGATTATAGAATTAAGCCAGAAAATATTTCTTGGTTGAGTGAATGCAGTCTAGTGGGAGGGATTTTAATGGCCATATAAATAATACAAGTTGGAAGTAGAAAGTTTCATTGGACATTTACCTAAAATTGATAAATGTGAACTGGCAAATTTAAGTTTTTCTGGTCTAAATTATGACTGTCTAGGTTGATTAAATATTCCAGTTCTGCTTTACTTTATGTTACAGTATCTTTACACAGGTGAAACCCAGTTCTCATTGGGTTCATTCTGTTTATATACAAAGTGAAACGGAAAGTTGAGGTTATTATCCAAATAAGTCAAGATATATAATCTTTTTCTCCAATTAACTGGGTATAGCAGATGAAAATAGTATTTTTTTTCTGCACACTTGATCTTAGCCAAAAGGCCGAGAAGCGATAGTATTTTTTTTTTCTGGAATGATTTGGATAATTGCTCAAATTTTTAACTTTATACATATAATCCATCTGAAGAGTGTGCTGATGTTTGCATGTGTTTAACACGTGAGACACATGAGCAGTTCAGATTTCAAGTCAGGTACTCTGCTGAACTGTACTCGCTAATAAAATTTCTCTTAGGAGGAAAGAAGATAGGAAGTTACTATCGGGCAAGGTCAAGCATAAAATTAGCCTTTCTTTGGAGCTATGTATTTGCATAATGTTAAATAAAACATACTCATCAGTGAGACTCCCTGAGTGTTTTAATTATGTCTAAGTACAGAAGGAAAACATGTAGCAAAATAGAAATTACGCTGTAGAGCATTAGCAGAATTTGAAAAGGCATAGTGAAACTAGTGAGTAGTTATCAGACTAGTTTGGTGCACATGAGTGATTAATGTTTCCCAACAGATATTTACCAGGGTCTTAACTTCATTTCTTAAAGGGATAGGCAACCTGGAGCATTTTGGCTGCTAGAGAACTGTACTTTCATATATTTAAGTTGACCATCTTAAATTTTTAGATGAACTTGTTTCTTCTATGGTTGCTGAAGTGCCAGTCTCCTAATTTTTCTTGAATTAAGAACTGTGAGTAGAGTGTTGGGTCACTTAAGACTTTTGTTGTGTTGAAAAGTTAGGAAAGACAAAACTAGCCAGTCCAGGAGTACCACTGTGCTTGCAGTATAATCCCCAGGCGTCCCTTAAAACTGCAAGGGGGATTTAGAACCTCGGCTGTGTGTTTTCATGGTCCTTTCGTACAGATCAAATCGCCCAGCACTACCTTTGGGAGCCCCTTCCCTCAAAGAGCAGAAGGCATTTAATTGCCCCCAGGAGGTCACCTAGCCTCCAGCAGACCCTACTAGCCTTGGCACAGCTGGTAAAATACAGAGCAGTCGCAGAGGAGCCACCCTCTCACTTGATCTGTGCTCCCTTTTCCAGATGTGAACGAATGTGAGCTGCTCAGTGGGGTGTGTGGTGAAGCCTTCTGTGAGAATGTGGAAGGGTCCTTCCTGTGCGTGTGTGCCGACGAAAACCAGGAGTACAGCCCCATGACTGGCCAGTGTCGCTCCAGGGCCTCTGGAGGTAAGTCCGGTGGTGCTGTGCAAGGGACAGAGGGCTCACCTACACAGGTTTGGGGTCAACAACCTCGGAGAGAGGTAAAGCAGCCGAAAGTCCTAGCACAATGCTGTGTCTGGAAGCTTCCAGGCTCTCCTGTGCCTGTGTTATCAGTGGAATTAGGCTGCGTATGGGTGACGACTCTTTGGGCTAAAGATCCTGTAATGTACTTTCCAACCCAGAGACGCCTTGAGGAGGGTAAAGGATCCAAAATGATGAGAACATTTTCTGAGGATTGCTCAAAACTCCAAGAGCTATCAACTCAGGGTTTAATATGGCAGCGTCTCATTACGTTGCATAATCCCCCTTTGTTGGCCCTTGGAGAAATGTATCTTGACACTTCTCTAAATTAAAAGCAACATATAGGCCTCTCAGGGTCTACAAAGACTTCCACTTGGAATTCTTAAGGTGTTTTTCCAGAATTTGGCCTAGAGAGAGGCTGTGTTTGCATTACTTTAAAATTTGATTCAGGCTGTGTCATCACCGCACCAATTGAAATGGAGAACTGACTGTTTTCCAGATAAATTAATCAACTTCCAGATCGCCCTTTTAGTTTGTGCCATGGAGCTCTAGCTTGGTTGTATTTTAGGGAAAGCAAAAGCCCAAATGGTCCGTTGTGAGCCAAGTGAAATGAAACATAGACTTTCTTTTCTTTCTCGGTCCTTTTTATCCATGCTTCTATAATAGCTCGCTCCGTGCCTCCAGAGGGTATTCTTGTTCTATGTAAAATAGCTGTCTTTGCAAGTAACAGGGAATAAAATATAAAAATATTTTTGGCCATACTTTTCCCCTTCAATTATTAGAAATAGAAAGGCAAAGCGTACAGAATTAAAAGAATAGGCAATAATGTACCAACTTTGGGGTGGGGGGGAGACAGGTTATTCCTGATGGGAAAGTTGCTATTCATTCAAGTGGCCACCACTGTGACACATAGGCCATGAAGAAGGGACCTTCTGAGCCTGTGATTGTATATATTTTTTTCATTTTTATTTTATTTTATTTTATTTTTTATTAAATCATAGCTGTGTACATTAGTGCAATCAAGGGGTACAAAGTGCTGGATTCATATACAATCAGAAATGTTTTCATCAAACTGTTTAACATACCCTTCAGAAGGGACTTTTCATCTTAGTTGTATCTATATAGCAAGCAGCAAAAAACCCCAACCTGATTGGCCAATAACAGAATTGGTTAAGTAACTGCTTTTTACTCATTTTTTTTTTCTTGGTTCCATATATTAGCACCTCACCCATACTGTTATTTTGAATGAATTAGTTGACATGCCGTAGTATTATATACTCATTAAATGATCTATTCTATATGAAGATTAGGTAGTCATGATAAAGGTAAATATATATGATATGATGTTAAGTGAAAATAAACCCAATATATTACAGTGATCTCACTGTAGAGGGAAAAAAGTGAGAATACCTTGAAAGATAATTGTTGGACTCAATGGAAATTTTAGTTTTTTCCCTTTATTTTCCAAACTTTCTATAAAATTTTAGGTGGAAAGACCAAAGTTCTGGTCCACTACCCACTTTCTATTTAGGTAAACTTGGACATACCAACATCTATAAGCTTTTGTTTCTGCAAAATGGGAGAAAAGTTTTATTTACCTCAGAGTTTTATAAATTTTAAATGAAATCATTTATGTAAAAGTCATTTAGAGGAAAAATATAATATGAGATATTAAAATAGTATCCCAAACGCATAAGGGATTCTTATCCATTTCTTAGCCTTTTGTGATCTCTTCTGAAGTGGTAGATCTTTTAATTACAAATATTTTTGTTAGAATGTTATAGCCTCAAAAGAAAAAAAATGTTTCATCCAGTTTATATAGCTTCTGGGGTTTGTTCATTCTTTTTTTTTTTTTTTTAAGAATTACTAATCCCTTGATGAGATCATGAGATAGTATGAATAATTTTTTTCTTAGTGTTTTTAATTATTATGGGTGCATAATGGTTACATATAGTATTTTGGGGTACATGTGATGTTTTATAAGGTACAATATGTGTTAATCAAGTGAGGGCGACTGGGATATTCATCACCTCAAGCATTTATTATTTCTTTGTGTTAGGAACATTCCAATTCTACTGTTTTTGTTATTTTTAAAGTATACCCTAACTTATTGTTGATTAAAGTCACATTGTTATGATATCAAATATTGTTCTTCATTCATTTGGTTCATAATAGAATGAACAAAAATATAACCATCTGACTATACTTTGCACCCATTAATCATCCCCACTGTGTCTCCCCCTCCCCGCCACCCTACCCTGCCTCTGGTCACAGTCATTCTACTCTCTGTCTCCATAAGATCAATTGTTCTAAGATTTAACTCTCACACATGGGTAAGAACACGGGAGATTTGTCTATCTGTGCTCGGCTTATTTCACTTATAGTTACACCCACGTTGTTGCACGTGGCAGCATTTTATTCTTTTTATAGCAATTAGTATGTGATATTCCATTGTGTATATGCACAATGGACACTTAGATTGATTCCAAATTTGGGGTGATAGTGCAGTGGTAAACATGGGAGTACAGACATCGTTTTGATATATTGATTTCTTTACTTTGGATATATACCTAGCAGTGGGATTGCTGGGTCATATGTAGCTCTATTTTTAGTTTTTAGAGGAACTTCCATGCTGTTCTCTGTGTAGGTTCTGCTAGTTTACATTCCCACCAATAGTGGATGAGGGTTCCCCTTTCTCCACATCCTCACCAGCATTACTTATTGCCTGTTTTTTTGACAAAAGCCATTTTAATGGGGTGAGATGATATTTTACTACAGCTTTGATCTGCATTGCTTTGATGACTAAGGATGTCGGGCATTTTTGCATGTGTCTGTTGGCCATTTGTATTTCTTCTCTTGAGAAATGTCTAATCAGATCTTTTGCCTATTTTTAATCAGATTATTTGATCTTTATAGAGTTGTTAGAACTCCTTACATATTCTAGTTGTGTGGTATTAATCCCTTGCCAAGTGGGTAGTTTACAGATACTTTCTTCCATTCCATAGGTTGTCTCTTCTTCTGTTATTTCTTTTGCTGTGCAGAAGCCTTTTAGTTTGGTGAGATCCCATTTATTTAATTTTGCTTCAGTTGCCTGTGCTTTGGGGGTATTACATAAGAAATCCTTGTCCAGACCAATGTCCTGACATATTTCCCCAATGTTTTCTTTTAGTAGTTTCATAGTTTCTGGTCTTGATTTAAGTCTTACTCTGTTTTGATTTTATTTCTATATGGCAAGAAGCATGGGTTCAGTTCCATTCTTCTGTATGTGGAGATCCAGTTTTCCCAGCACCCTTCGTTAAAGAGACTGTCCTTTCCCCCATGTACATTCTCAGAACCTTGAAGATAAGTTCACTATAGTTGTTTGGATTTATTTCTGGGTTCTCTATGCTGTTCCATTGGTCTATGTATCTGTTTTTATGCTGTTTTTGTTACTACAGCTCTGTTGTATAATTGGAAGTCAGGTAATGCAATTCTTCCACTTCTGTTCTTTTTGTTCATGATAGTTTCGGCTCTTCTGGGCCTTTTATGGTTCCATATAAATTTTAGGATTATTTTTTCTATTTCTGTAAAGAATGTCAGAAATTGCACTAAATTTGTAGATTGTTTTGGGTTGTATGGGCATTTTAATAATGTAGATTCTTCCGATCTATGAGCAGGGAATATCTTTCCCTTTTTGTGCCCTCTTCAATTTTTTTCATCAGTGTTTTATTATTTTCATTGTAGAGATTTTCACCACTTCGGTGAAGTTTATTCCTTGGTATTTTACTTTATTTGTAGCTATTGTAAAGAGGATTACTTTCTTGGTTTCTTTGTTTGATCATTTGCTGTTGACATAGAGAAATGCTACTGATTTTTGTATGTTGATTTTGCATCCTGCAACTTTACTAAATTTATTTGTCAGTTCTAATAGTATTTTTGTAGAGCCTTTAGGTTTCTCTCTCTGTAAGATCATGTTGTCTGCAAATTAGGGTGATGTGAGTTTTTACTTTCCCATTTGGATGCCCTTTATTTCTCTCTCTTGTCTGATTGCTCTAGCTAGAACTTCCAGTACTGTATTGAATAACAGTGGTGAACATGGGCATTTTGTCTTGTTCCACATCTTAGAGGAAAAGCTTTCAGGTTTTCCTCAGTCCGTATGATACTCACTACTGGTCTTTCATATATGGCTTGTATCATGTTTGAGATAAGTTCCTTCTATACCCAATTATTTGGGAGCTTTGTTCAAGAAGGGATGTTGAATTTTATTGAATGCTTTTTCATCAGTTGAAATGATCATGTGGTTTTTGTCCTTTGTTCTGTTATTGATGATGTATCTCACCGATTGATCTGTATATGTTGAATCATCTTTGCATCCCTGGGATGAATCCCACTTGATCATGGTGAATAACCTTTTTAATGTGTTGTTGAATCCCATTTGCCAGTATTTTGTTGGGGATTTTGTGTCTGTGTTCATCAGAAATATTGGTCTATACTTAAGTTTTCTTTTGTGTTGTTGTGTCTTTGCTTTTGGTATCAGGGTGATATAGGTCTTGTAGAATGAGTTTGGGAGTTTTCCCTTCTCAATTTTTTGAAATAGTTTAAGTAGTGCAGTATTAGTTCTTTGAATGATTGGTAGAATTCAACGGTGAAGCCATCGGGGCCTGGGCTGGAACCATTTTTGCTGAACTGCACTACTTACTATAAACCACACTATTCTTCTTCTTAAAAATTTATAGCAACTTTTCTCATAAACCTTGCTTCTCATCTCGTGCTTTTCACATTTTTCTACAGTAACGTCCCTGACACTTCCCTGGCCTATTTCCCCCCTTGCTTCCTGGCTCTCTTTTCAACTCTATCTCCTTCTACAGTGTTCTTCCAGCCAGAGTTCCTAAGTGCCCTTCTGCTTTTCAAAGAATTAATTTTGAGTACTTACCTTTCACACAGCTTGTCTGTCAATAGATACATATTTTGTCCTTCCCCTTATCATTATATTTAAATTCTTTAAATTCCTTAAATTTCTGTGTTTTTGCATATTTCCACCTTAGCTCTCTGGCTTCTGCTATATACTATGTGTATCCTTTTTTTTATTGGTCCACATCAGTATGATCTGACTCAAGTAATAACTACTTGAGCTTATTAATTTGTATCATTTCTATCAGCTTTGACTTTTTATAATATCTCAGTTTTTACTGTTCTTGGCAAACAGTTGATTATATGGGGGGTCTTAAGCCTTTTGTGTAATAGTCTTCATTTTAAGCAGCCCCCCAGCACTATCTGGAGAGACTAAGCTTAGCTATGAACTATAGCAGAAGCCTTCTGACTTCATCAGAACCAATAATTGATCAGTTATTTGAGAAGGTGATTAAAACTGGAGATTATAAAAAGATAACATATCGTTGAAATTTGTTTATTACAAAGCTTATCAATGTACATCCTGTCACCAATCTTTGAAGAAAGGCTAAGGTCTTTTTTCTGAGTAGAAATCTACTCTGGGGAGTTTGCATGGTTTATCTTGCATAAATCCTATCTATTATGTGTAACCTACACTGCCCACTCTAAAGGGAGTGAGAATTTAAAGTCTTTCACAAAGCATATGGTTTGCATAGTTTCATAGTTTCTCTAAATTTTTTTGCCCTTGTCTCATCCATACCTAATTTGATGGCATTCTTTTTCCTGAGGTTTAACTTGCTCTCAAAACAATTCTTATATTCACATTCACATTTCATTGATTTACATGCTATTTATTTTTTTTTCTTTTATTTATTTATTTTATTTATTTATTTTTTTATTGAATCATAGCTGTGTACATTAGTTCAACCATGAGGTACAGTGAGGGGGCTTCACGTGCAATCTGAGATATTTTATCAACCTGATTGACATACCATTCATGGTATTTTCTCGTTTACTATATGAAAACATTTTTGATCCTTGTTTAGAAGTTTTCTCGTGACCCTCCGAATATGTACCACACATGTGATCTCACCTACACTTCATTTAGAATTGTCTAAAGGAAAAGACCAGAATACAGTGAGGGACTGGTGAAATCCCTGAGGAGCATGAAAACTCAGGATGGTAATATAGCGAGAGGAGCAAGGCATATGGCCTCTGTGGCCATTTCCCCAGCTTGGATCGGTTCAGAGCTAGGAAGGAGTTCTCACTGTGGGGAAAAGGTAAACGAAAGATCCCTGGCGGTGTCCATTATTGCCATGGACAGCTGAAGTCCTTGGTATAGCAGAGTCCCCTAGCCCTCACAGATACTGAGCCCAGTTTAGGGAGCTGCCTGTAGTCCACATGACTGCATTGTCCAGAGAAGGAGCCTGCGTGGTACCCCATGGGTGACACAGCTCACAGCAAACTTAAACTCTTGGGCTTAAGTGATTCTCTTGCCTCAGCCTCCCTGGTAGCTGGGACTATAGGCACTCGCCACAGCGCCCAACTATTCTTTGTTACAGTTGTCGTTGTCTGACTGGCTGGGGCCAGGTTCGAACCCACTAGCCTCCATGTATGTGGCCAGCACCACAACCACTGTGCTACGGGCACTGAGCCAGAAGATGAAATAATTGTAACTATATATGCAACACTGGGACACCCAAATATATGAAGCAAATATTATTATTTCTAAAGAGAGAGATACACAATAATACAGTAATAGCAGAGGACCTCAACACCCCATTTTCAGCAATGGATAGAGCATCCACACAGAAAATCACCAAAGAAATATCAGAGTTAAATCACACTCTAGACCAAATAGACATAACTGACGTTTCTAGAACATTCCACCCAATAAAGGCAGAATATACATTCTTCTCAGCACATGGAACTTTACCCAAGCTAGATCACATGTGAGGCCACAAAACAAGTCTTACAAATTTCTTGAAAAAATGAAATAAGATCAAAAATATTTTCTGACCATGGTGAAATAAAACTAGAAATCAGTAGTAAGAGGCACTGTTATCCTTCTAGTTATCTAGATTTGAAACCTTGAAGTTCTCTTCAGCTGTCTCCTTCTCCATCCTTTCCTTCAGTCATACCCAGTTGGTTACCAAATGCCTCTGAATAACTTAAATAGGTGAGAATGCAAACATACAATTAATGGAAATAGAAGTACTTTTAGAGGTAAGAGGAGTGTACTGTATATGTGAGGAACCTGAACTGACCCAGGCTCTGTCTGATCTTGTCACTCAGAGGCCTGTAGTTGCTCCTTATTTCCTATAGAATAAAGTTCAAAATATAGGCACAGAGTTGATAGTTTGAGGAAAGTTGGTTGGTTAACGGCCCCTCAAATCATGCTGAATTGTCACTGATCAATCTAGCCCTAGACTTAGAGGAATAGTGAGGCCAACAGGTGAGAAAGGATAAGAAAGGGGATTCTTCTATCAGCAGTAAATCCCCACAGTCAGGAGGAAGTCCATCTTTGTGAGGGCCATCTTAGATTCAAGTATCTTCTGATAAACCCTGTTGTGTCTGCAAGATTAAGTGACCCTCCATCCAGCAAGTTTTCTCTCTTCTAGGTGTTATATCGCCCCCAGTGGAGAGGAGGAGGAATAGCACATGATTTGTAGGTGCCTGAATGAAGGAAAGCTTCCTGTTTGGCCTTGATGGCAGTGGATTCTTGTTGCCTGTCCCTTAGTAAAGGAGATCTGTGAGTCAAAAATGTACTGAAAGAACCTTCCAAAGAGAGTCAACCCAAAGAAAAAGAGGAAGCTGGTCCCAAAAGAAGATAAAGACTCATCTCTGAGTCTACCACCTTTTCCTTCTTCGAGGCACAGTGACCCATAACAAATACCTCTGAAGCTGGAGAGCAGAAATTCTAAATCCTCCTCTGCTCTTCAAGGGCAGCCTATGGTGATTTGCTGTTTGCAACCACCATTAGTTCCATTCTCCATCTCAGAACTGGGGATCGAACTTTGGAGCTAAAAATCATCGCTAGAGATCCTTGAATCCATTCCATTGTCAGGAAACCAGCCTTCTACTCAATCCACCAGGCAGACATTATCTGCTCACCTCCCACTGTGCCTACACGCAAGGAAGAGCTTTCAATCTGCCCTGAGATAGCCAGAGTGTAGAATGGTTTAGGCTTCGTCTACCTAGGCTAAATGAAGATGTGCTATACTGACTCAAGCAATTTTCTCACTTTACCCCCTTCTTTCTTAACTTAATAACTTAACAATGTGAAATTATTCGAGTATCAGGGTGCTAGTCATCATCACCCTTCTCCACATTCATTTCTTTATTTTAGAATTTTTGTTATAGGAGTAAAACATGCTAACTTGCATCTTAGAAGGGTACAAGTGAAAATTACTAAATGCAGAATATAAATGTCTTCATATAGTGATTGAAAGGCCATGAAGGCTATGTTAAATAGTTCAATGAAAATATTTCAGATTGTATATGAAGCCAGCACATTGTGCCCCATGATTGCACCAATGTACACAATTATGATTTAATAAAAATAAAAAACGACAAGATAAAAACATGTGAAGAGAAACATCCCCTGCTTCCCACTCCCCAAATCAGCTCCCTAGAAGTCATTACTATATACAATTCACGCACGTCCTTCTATTTTCTATTAATATTTAAGCAGAAACATGCACAGACTTTTTTTTTAAACAAATGTCCCATAACTTGATCTTTTCCCTTAATAATACATTGTGGATATCTTGTTAAAAGTGGGCACAACATTGGCAAAGTGATAATTGTGCCTCATCCGCTGCTTGGCCTGGCTATCATATGTTCCCCCTTCCCTTCCTACCCCCCTCCCACCTGCTTTTTGGCAACCTCGGGGTTCTAGCCTCTTGATTTTCCAGCACACTCCAGATAACCATGGACTTTTCCTCTGAACCCTGGCTACTTCCAGAGTGATCAGGGCCTCACCCCTAATCCTCCATAGGCAGGCATACCAGTCAAGAGACCACTTGATTTTCTAGAGCAGTGGGTCGTGACCCCTTTTTAACAATGAAACTACATTGTGGCATTACGAAGGTTGAGAACCACTGTTCTAGACCAATGGTCTCCACTGAGGCTACATGAGTCTTGACCTGGGCCACTGTCTCCCAACCGCTGTGCGTCCCAGGCACAAAGAGCTGCATGTTGGCTACTGAATAACAACCACCACTGCCACCACCCTAAAGAGTCGAGAAAAGGAAGGATGTCCTCATCGCCTGCTACATGCCCCATCGCTGCTCAGGAAAGCATTCTCTTTTTTTTTTTTTTTTGAGACAGAATCTCACTATGTTGTCCTGGGTAGAGTGCCGTGGCGTCACAGTTCACAGCAACCTCAAACTCTTGGGCTTAAGCAATTCTCTTGCCTCAACCTCCCAAGTAGCTGGAACTACAGTGCCTGCCAACAATGCCTGGCAATTTTTTGGTTGTAGTTGTCATGATTGTTTGGCAGGCCCAGGCTGGATTCAAACCCACTAGCTCCTGTATACATGGCTGGCGGCCTAGCCGCTGAACTACAGGCACTGAGCCAAGAAAGCATTCTTGATAAAGAGTTTCATACTAGGGAGAGCCTGAGGGTGCTGAGTAGTGTTTGAAGGAGGAGAAGGGAACATGGCCACCTGATTTCTAAACCATAACTTCAGGAATCGCGTATCACCACGGGACATGTTCAAGCAGAGGCAGAGGAAGGGACATGACCAAAAGGGCTAAATGTCCATCATGAGGCTGGGCTATGTCACCTCCAAGGTCTCTTCTAACCCTGGAATTTGGCAATGTGTATATCAACTATGGTGCATGATATGATGAACAAAGTCTGGAAGCGAAGTTCTCATATTGCCTCTATCCCTCAAGTACTGGACACCCAGGAACAAATTACTCAACTTCTCTACAGCTTAACCCCTTACCATTGAAAAGCAAAGGGATAAGCCATGTTTAGAAATTATTCCAAAAATACTTTATCAACCCACATTAAATAGGTGCTGTGCCTGACACGTAATTGGTTTAGTAGACAGTCAAGAATACAAAGCCCCAGTCAACATAAAAACCACGAGGGAGTTCACTAATGACTCCTCTAATAACCCCATGATCATTGTCATGTTTCTAGCATAGAATCTCTGGCGTTCTGGGGATATCAGTTTTAGCTGTGGTCCATTTAACCATAGAATCGTCAAGATTACTAAAACACAGTGGCAATCCAGTCCATTTCTCCTGTCACTGCAATCAATCCAAGCTGCATTAATCTGTGGCCTCTGAAAGACTCAAACATTCCACTGCTGATTTGAGGGAAAAGACCCTTAGGAGGGTATAAAAGAAGTCCCAAAGCAATTCTGTGCAAGTAGCAGTTGTCCAGAACGCTCAAATGTGTGTCTGAGACCACGAGGGTCTCACGTTTATGAATGAGATCACATTATCACATTATGAATGAGATGAAGAAAAGTTTTCTGGGAGCTGCTGCTCTGCCTCACACGCCTGATTACCCTAGCTGCCCTGTTTTGACAAAAGACAAGCAATCTGTGCCTCTGTGTCGCTCTTCAAGAGCCGGAGCCTCTGTTTCCTTTCCCCCTTACAACTTTGCGTTCATCTTTGAGATTCTTGCCCCCTATTAACTGAATATAATGAAGAAAATGAAGCAGTAGTAAATTTAATCTAGAACCCCAGCCTCTTGTAAGGCCTCCTTTAGGTCAGCCCTGGCCTGTGTTCCTGAAAAGGCAGTGCTGAATGCAAGATATCTTTTTTTTTGGAGGGGGGGGGACTGTGCCAACCTTAGTAGAGTGCTGTGGCATCATAACTCACAGCAACCTCAAACTCTTGGGGTCAAGCAATTCTCTCGCCTCAGCCTCCCGAGTAGCTGGGACTACAGGCGCCCACTACAACGTCCGGCTATTTTTAGAGACGGGGTCTTGCTCTAGCTCAGGCTGATCTCGAACCCAAGAATTCAGGTGATCCGCCCACTTCGGCCTCCCAAAGTGCTGGGATTACAGACGTGAGCCACTGCCACGGCCTCGATTGCAAGATATCTTTGAAGCTATGCAGTGTCTACCATCATGTGTCTTTCAGATAGCACAGCGGTTCTCAACCTGTGGGTGGCGACCCCTTTGTAACAATGAAAATACATCCTGCATATCAGATATTCCCATTGCGATTCATAACAGTAGCAGAATTACCGTTATGAGGTAGCAACGAAAATCATTTTATGGTTGGGGGTCACCACAACACGAGGAACTGTATTAAAGGGTCGCGGCATTCGGAAGGTTGAGAACCACTGGGACAGAGGGACGTGTTTTGCAAGTGATTGGAAGGTCAACATTACATTTACAAGGTTGCCTTTGCCTTTCCAGGTTTCAGATTTGGGGCACGTTGGACTTCAGGGAAATAAGGACAAGACAGCTGATGTTTTCCTAATTCCCTCGCGATCGGCACTTAGCTTCCCCTTTCTCTCTAGCCCACGCCCCTAGCCTGGGAGCATACAGGGAGAACAGCAGACGAGAGTAGCAGCAGGGTTAGCAGCCCAGACGGGCTCCTTCCATCTCTAGCCAAGCTCCCATCCCTTTCCTTAGACACTTGGTCTGTTCAAAAAGGAACAAAAGGCATTCTGCTTGAAGCAGCACTATTGACAAAGCAGCTGCCAGTTGCAAGCAATAAAATTAACAGTAATGTGAGAGAGAGAAATTGTGGGAGAGGTACATTGTTCTTAAGTTGTTCCCCTCAAACTGTCATAGACAGAAAATATGTGAGTATATGTGAGTGAATGATAAGAATATTAGAGAACCTTCACTTGTCAAAAGGTGTGTTTGGAAAGAACGGGCTTGCAATTGAACTGATAGGTTCAATCACAAAATGACTTAAATGCTACTTTTCTTATTTTTTTGAGACAGAGTCTCACTATGTCGCCCTTGGTAGAGTGTCGTGTCATCACAGCTCACAGCAACCTCAAACTCTTGGGCTTAAGTGATTCTCTTGCCTCACCCTCCCAAGTAGCCACAATGCCCGGCTATTTTTTGTTGCAGTTGTCATTGTTGGTTAGCTGGCTCAGGACAGGTTCGAACCCATCACCCTGGGTGTATGTGGCTGGCGCTGTAACTGTGCAATGGGCACCGAGCCTGTGCTACTTTTCTTGTCAATGGAAAGTCACCCATGTTTTAAAGGATTCTGTTTTATTAGTGACCCAGTAATTTAACCCTGGCCATTGTGTGCTGAAAAACCAACTGCTTATCAAGATATGCTTTCATGGCCACTAAACAGACTTTTGGGGTTTTTTTGTTTTTCTGTTTTGTTTTGTTTTGTTTTGTTTTGTTTTGTTTTGTTTTTTGGTAAGACAGAATTTATTCACAGAAAACACTAAGGCTCCTGGTAGAGGGAGAGAACTCTAGTGAGGAGAGAGAAGCTCTCTCCGTTTCTCTCCCAGTCTTTCCCCATCTCCTCCTTTAGGCCTTTAGTCTCAGGGTATACATAGATGCATGGGTTTCCTCACCAGGAAACGAATGAATACAGTCCCTTCCACCAGGGGCAAGGTGAATGAATGTATCAATGAATGGATACAGTCCTTTCATGGAATTGAGGCCTAGGAAATTCACAAGAAATTGACCTAGGCATAGGAG
>CAUYON010063314.1:0-24686 GCA_963573935.1 Arctocebus calabarensis
ATTCCCTTTCAGCAGTAAGTACCTTGGCATTCCTCCCGGTGACTTGAGACCTGGATTAGCCAGCCGCATGGCGTGTTTGCACAGGACCAGGTGCTGGGAATCGTTAGGGAAGGAAGGACGCGTAGGGGGAAGATTGTCAAATCGGAGCTGGACAAAAGACTTATTTCTTTTTTTTTTTTTGAGACAGAGCCTCAAGCTGTCACCCTGGGTAGAGTACTGTGGCATCACAGCTCACCGCAACCTCCAATTCCTGGGCTCAAGCGAGTCTCCTGCCTCTGCCTCCCAAGTAGCTGGGACTATAGGCACCCACAACGCCCGGCCATTTTTTGGTTGCAGCCGTCGTTGTTGGGCGGGCCCGGGCTGGATTCGAACCCGCCAGCTCAGGTGTATGTGGCTGGTGCCTTAGCCATAGGCGCCGAGCCTCACGCTAAGCTTTTAAGGGAGAAGGGAGGAGAGAAGGGAGGAGGTTGACAGCAGGAAAACAGCCAAAGAATATGCAGTTCTCTTTTATCATTTTAATTATCTACCACATATGTAATGGCTGGGTGAATAAGGTGAGAAAATGACTCTTTCTCAACAGAATTTCTAGGGACAATATCCAGAAATCAGTAGGCATCTAAAATCTAGGCTTTCTCTCCTCAATATTCTAGAGAATATCTATAAAGCAACTGCTACCTATGAAAGTCTTTGTAAATTCTCATAAGTGAGAGATGTTTAGCATGATGGATGTATGTATGACTTGGACCAGATGTTGTCTCTGTGTGGAATGCTGTTTTCCATAATTCATGCACATAGGTGTTCCCATTTTTTTTTTTAAATGTAAGGTTTGGTTTATACATCAATCCTTTAGAGAGGACTTTCCTGGCCACTTTATCCAATCACACAATAAGACGTATTTTATTTTTATCAGAGCAATTGCCACTACTTGCTATTTTTTTTTTATTTTGTCTTGTTTGTGGTCTGCCTCCTTCCCTCTTACTGGAACTTAAATTCCATGGAAGCAGAGACTTTGATATTACTGTGTCCCTATGTCCAGAACATGTCCAGCCAATAAGGTTCGTAATGAAATGAAATGGAATGAAAGAATAAATCAGTGAATGAGCAGTAAAATAGAGATATATTCTACCAGTATTGAATTCTTGGTTTCCCAGGGAAGGTTATTTTGTCTTAATATTCTGCCTCTCATGCTCTTTCTATTCCCCAAAGATGTTAAAATGCACACTGCTGTCAGTGTGTGAGGGTTTACATGAAGCTTTTTCTACAAGGGAAAGGCTTTCTCCAAGAGAGAAATAAGATTATCAGAGAATTTACTTTTAAGATAAATCAATGATAGATAAAAGCTGAGAAAGGAAGTTCCCTTAAAAAGACAGAATGGGTCCTAGGTCTACAAGATTTTGTTGAAATCAGATAAAATGTATTATATGCATGACATGTGGATGGAGGAAAAAGGCATGGGTGTGCATTGGTCATCTATGGAAACATGTCAAAAGAATTTGAGATACAACCTGGCCGGTGCCTCCCACATCTTAGGACGGGGAACCTCAGCCGACAGACTGCTCTTCTGTGGGATGGTTGCACCTGTTCATCTCAGTCTGATGCAATTACATATTTGCCTCTTTAACTCTCTTTGTTCTGATTTCTAAACCGCCAAACAAACTTTGCGATGTGTTTTGGCACACATGAAAGTGTGCCTACCTCAAGAAATGTACCCGTAGTACGAACATGAAGTCCCTTAGTCCTTGTGGTGGTGGTTGCTCATCACACATACTAAATCATCATCGGGTTTATGTGTCTGCCTCATGAGCTCAGTAAACTGAGTTGTTCCTGAAGGAGATGTGCTGACAATTTATATATCTGAGTTGGCTGGGCTCCTAGCATCGGGCTCTGGACCCTGATACTTTCATCAGGATGATGAACAAAGACCTTGCGAGGGAGCTACAAGCCCTGAGCCAAAAATGTTATTTGGACTTCTGAATTAATGTCCATCTACTGTCAATTCCATAGGTTGGTGACTTAACAAGTGTCAATGTTCTCAATGTTTCTAACTTAAATGGATGGCATATGTGAACTTCTAGTTACCAACTCTCTCTCTCAGCACAAGAGAGAGGTATGGAATTGGGTACTGCTACTTAGAACAGTCTCAGCGTCATGACTTCCATTAGAGCCTCTCCCTGGGACAGGTCTTAGCCTGGTAAAAGGGGTGATTTTCTTCTCTTCCTTGGGAAGCCCTCCCTTTACCCTAAGGCAAGTTCTCTAGCAGGGGTTATGCACCTGGTTCAAGGCCCTAGAACCCAGATGAAGCATGAAGAACCCATGAATCCAACCTGTGTTTGCCCATGTCTGTCTGCATATGAGTAGCAGCAGAATTTGTAGAAAGGTCAGCTCAGAAACTTGTGTTTTTAGCATCACAGATCTACTTTCTGACTCTTTTTCAGAGATGGTTTCCTGATGATGAGACCTATCCTCTCACCATTTGTATTTGAATCAAATCTCATTCATTTTTCTTCTGTACTTCTCTTCAACTCCTTTTATTTAACAAATTTGTATGTTTTATTTAATGGTACTGTAAGAACCAGAAAGCCAGTGATAAGAAAGGGAAGAAGGAGAGTCATTTCTTCATGAATAAATCGTGCTATGGTTTGGTGTAAGTTGAAGCAAGGCAGTGGGTCTAGATGTTTGTCCCCAAGGCACTACAGTGACATAGTTAAGAATACTGGGCTTGAATTGGGGAAAGGTCTTGTTTTTAAAACCTTGCTTTCCCATTTACTAGCCCCAGTTTTTTCCTCTGCTGAATACAGTAGTAACTGCTTCCGAGTGGTTGTGAAGATTCAACAGAATAATGAATTTAGGGCTTAGCAAGCTCCTAGTAGGTGCTACTATTTATCACCTTTTCCCTCACTCTTACATTCTTTTTAGTTTCCCTCAGAAAGAAGACTCCTCCTAAGCCCAGTGAGGATGGTCCCAGGCTCGGAGGGACTTGGCGAAGCCCACGTCCATGTGACGAGCTGGCCATCTTCAGCCCTATGCTTGTCCTGCTGTTCTCACAGTCCTACCTGCGTCTATGGCACCTCCCACCTCTGAGGGTCTTTTCGTTGTGCCTGTCTCTTTTTTGGTAACTATCCGGAGACCGCTGCCATAACCATTTTGTGGATCCCCTGCTTTATTTAGTAGATGAGCCTTGGGTGTATGAACCAGAGTTTCTAAAGACCTGAGGCTTTAGTATGGGGTCTGGGGACAGAGACCAGGAGATGTGCCGGGACTGTTGCAAAGAGAGGCACAATCCAGCAATGAGAGATCTGGGAAGGTGGAGGGTAGGAGTGAAACCCAGGACTGTCCACCCCAGACGCTGGGGGCAGTGACAGTTAGAGAACCCAGCTTGCTTGACGATGGAGACCACGTTGCCATTTTCCCTGTGTGTATAGCACCTGGTGTGGGGTTTGGCATAAAGGAGGCCCTCAAATGTAGGTGGAGAAAATTACTGGGGAGTGAAATTCAGGAACTTTGTTATTGAAGATGTATGTGATTAGGGAATTGTTGATTTGCCTGAATACTGATTATAGTCTCTCTGAAAGGAGCGTAAAGTCTACATGTGTACATTGCCTGCATGAGAAGTTAAGCATTAACTCACATTTATGTGAACTGCTTATGGTTTATTAACACATAGTAACATAATAGGCACTGCATTTGTTATATTTACATCACATTACCTTTGTTGTAAGTTTGTTTAATTGTAATAGTAAACTCTACATATATTTAAAATATGCGTGTAGAACGTGAGGCGTAATCCACAAGTGACATGAGGCAAGGCTCTCAGTGCTTTAGAGCTGTGCCTAGTGAGCTCAGGAGCCGTAGAATGTTAACACCCACCCCATATTTGTTTACTCACAGATTTAAAAAGAGAGAGACAGAAAGAGAAGAGAAAGAACATTGCTCAGGACAGTAAGGCAGTGATCAGAACGAGGACAGGCCGTGCAGGACCCTGTGCAGAGCCTGTTCCTGGGTAGCAAAGAATTGAAGACATTTAGAGAAAACCGAGTAAGCACAGGGAAGGAAGGAGGGGCCGCAGGAAGGGGCAATCGTGTGACCTTTGGCTGCGATTTGAAACCCTTCTTAGCTACTTGACACGAGATTGTTATATTAAAATCCTTTTGAAGGAAAATCGATTTCCATGGCACCCTATTTATGTCCTAAATTTGGAGTAACAAAACATGAGAAACTGAATGATGAAAAGAATTTTATTTCCCCCCAGCAAGTCAAAGGAAAAGTAAAAATTACACTTATAAAATTAACTTTCTACTTGAATACTATTTTGCCTTTTGGTTCCAAAATACTTGGTTGTAAACAATGTTTGAGTATTAGTAAGTATTTTTCTTCTAGTTAATGACACAGCTTGTTCTAGCCAATCATTTACCAACGTGATTCAACGTTCCAGTGTACTCCGTACACTTATATTTTTTTCCAACAGCTCTCAAATCTTCTGTCTTAGGGCAAATTCCTTAGAAGCACATCTTAGGGGAACAATTCATATGTATGTGATGTATAAAGGAAGTGTTTCCAGGAGTAACTGGGAAAACAGAAAGGGAAGTAAGATAGGGCAGGGTGCGGTTTCAAGCCATGTGTCACATAGGGTGGCTTTAGCCTGGACCCATGGTGAAGTGTCACTTAGGCCTTGCAATTTTTCCTAAGCACAATCTAAGTAACTGGGTTTTTATGTTTTATATTTTATAATCTCTGAGTATGGGTGGCAGGATTTGAGGAACTAGTGGTGGTGGGGGGTTATGGAGAATGAACTTTGAGTTTTTTTGTGCCTATGGGTAGGGCACCTCCAGTAGCCAGAAACTGTCCTCCAAAGGAGAGTCACAGGTGGTGGGGTAGATGGGCATTCAGGCAAAATCACAGCTGGGGGTTGGGGCACAGAAATGTAAACAAGGATGATAGAGGATCTGTGTGAAGCTTAGAGTGTTCACACCTTCTCTGGACTCTCAGTCTCCCCCCGCCTCACATGTATCTTCTGCACAGGCCCCTGTCTTTATTTCTCTTCTGAATGACATAATAGGCCCCCAACTGTATTCTTGGATCCAAACAGGCCCACCCAGCAAATTCTTGCACACGGTGATTCCCTAAATCCGTGGTTCCAAGCCTTTTTTGGTACCAGGGATCAGTTTCATAGAAGACAATTTTTTAACAGATTTGGGGGGGTATTAGACTCTCTATACACTGTATGGCAGTGTATAGCCGAGGTCCCTTGTATGTGTGGTTTACAGTGGGGTTCCTGCTCCTGTGAGAATCTAATGCCACCACCCAGGTAACAGGAGGCAGAACTCAGGCTGTGATGTGAGCTATGGGGACTGAGCGATGGGGAGAGGCTGTAAATGCAAATGAAGTTTGCTTGTTTGCCAGCTACTCTCTCCTGCTGTGTGACCCAGTTCCTAACAGGCAACAAACTGGTACTGGTCTGTGGTGTAGGGGTTGGGAACTGCAGTTCTAAATGACACATCTGGTAGTGTTAGTCCAGTGCTTCAAGCCATTCTTTTATTTATTTATTTTTGGCCTAAAGTCCAAGTTCTTCAACATGACTTGCCTGGCACTTTTGATCTGATCCCAAACTCCTAGGGCTGTACCCACACAGTACAGTGGTTCTTATGGACTGAATATTCGTGTCCACTCCTGAAATTCATGTTGATTCTAATACCAATCCCAAGGGGATTAGTATTAGGAAGGAGGCAGGGCTTTTGAAAGGTGATTAAGTCATGAGGCTGAAGTCCCCATGTATGGGGTTAGTGCCCATGTTAAAAAATCCAAAGAACTCTCTCACCCCTTAAGCCCATGTGAGGACAAAGCAAGAAGATGGCTGTGCTGTCTGTGAGCCAGGAAGCTTGCTCTTGAGCTGCCCAGCTTCCAGAACTGTGAGAAATTATTTAAGCCACCCCGTCTATGGTAATTTGTTACGGCAGCCTGCGCGGCCTAAGACTGTGGTATTACTTGCTGTTCTCTGACCTCTGGAATTCTGTGAGGCTGTCCTACTTCCTGGGAGATTTTGCCCATCTCCTGTCCTGGCTCAATGTTGTTTACCTCTAAAGATCCAACCCGATATTTATGGCTTCTGGCTCCCCACTGGACCCTGGGCTCACACCCTGGTAATATTTGCCAAAATCATTTCCCCACCAGACTGTGAGCCTCTGTAAGAAAGCCTGGTGCCCTGTTCACTTTTGCCTCTCATCATTCTTGGATTCTCAGTGCAGTGGTTCTCAGCCTGTGGGTCACAACCCACAGGGACTATATTAAAGGGTCACAACATTAGGAAGGTTGAGAACCCCTGTTTTAGAGGATGAGATAAAATGAAGGAACGATAGCAGCCTGTCTCTGCAGGGACCTGCAGCATGAATGTGCTCTGCAGGCTTCAAGGCCTCATTTTTTTTTTTTTTTTTTATTGTTGGGGATTCATTGCGTGTACAAGAAACCATGTTACACTGGTTGCATTTGTTAGGAAAAGACCCTCTTACAATTGTGTTTTGCCCCCAAAAGGTGCGGCACACACCAAGACCCCAAGACCCCACCCCCCTTACTCCTTCCCTCTCTCTGCTCTTCCTTTCCCCACCCCTCCCTCATTCTTCCTCTCTCTGCTGTCTCCTTCTTTCACCGACACCGCGTCAATAATTGTCATTAATTGTCCTCATATCAAACTTGAGTACATGGGATTCATACTTCTCCATTCTTGAGATGCTTTACTAAGAAAAATGTGTTCCACTTCCATCCAGGTTAGTACAAAGGCTGTAAAGTCTCCATTTTTTTTAATGGCTGAATAGTATTCCATAGTGTAGACATACCATAGCTTGTTAATCCATTCCTGGATTGGTGGGCATTTAGGTTGTTTCCACATTTTGGCGATCGTAAATTGAGCTGCAATAAACAGTCTAGTGCAAGCGTCCTTATGATACAAGGCTTTTTTCCCTTCTGGGTAGATGCCTAGTAATGGGATTGCAGGATCAAATGGGAGGTCTAGCTTGAGTTCTGTTAACTAGAATGGCACAGCAGCTAAAACAGCACCATTGAGCTCTCCTTTTCTCCCTCTTTTAAACAGTGTGACTTGCTTGGCCTCGTTTTCTTATATGCATAATGGAAAGTCACGAGGATGGATGAGTGATTTTGTGTGTGTGTGTGCGTAAGTGTGTGTATTTGCATGCTCTCTGCTCTCTTCACTATTCTATTTGTTCTTCTCACTTTATCTATTTCTTTTATTTTTGTACCTTGTAACTTGAAAATTAATAGCTAAAACAGTTTCTTTGGACGAGACCATGTGTACAAATGGTAAAAATCAGGGTCTGAACTGATTCAGCTTCTGTTGCTTTTGAGGTTGTAACATTGGCGAAGAAGTCGCCTAAACTTTTTTTATATATCCCAATTTTCTCTTATGTCCCGTGAAGATATAAAAGTTACTTTCATAATAGTATAGAGTACATTGGACACGTTTTTTCCATTCTTGGGATACTTCACTACAAAGAATATGTTTCAGTTCCATCCATGTAAACATAAAAGATATAAAGACTCCATCTTCAATGGTACGTTTCAGGACTCTTAGAAGTAGAGTATGAATGTCTTACCACAACAGATAAGTAAATGTGGGATGGTTATGTTAATCAGTTTGATGTAAGCATTCCACACTGTGTATTAAATCACCACATTGTACCCCATAAATGCATAAATGAACAGTGATGATTTAACAAAAAATATTTTTAAAAGTTTTTTTCAGACTTACAGTGTTGATGTGAAAATTGAATGAATTTGCTAATCTCAACAGTTCTTAACACAGCAACCAGCACATAGTAGGCCCATAATTGGCACTTGACAGGTATTGTTTGCTCCTTCCTTTTCTTCTACCACAGCTTGAGATCACAGACTTTGGCAAACTATTTTGCCTAGTAGTGGGCTATTTCTGCAATTCAGTGTTTTTCAGATTTAAATTTCAACTCCTTTTAAAGGAAAAACATTAACCTAGAATCCTACTGCTAACTTATAATTGTAATAACATAATTATAATTATAATAATATTTAAAATATGAGAACATTATATTATGAATTAAACATTAATGTTTATAATACTTGTTCATTTATAAGACCAGAGCAAATTTTCAAATAAAGTTTAAAGGAAATCACAATAAAATAAAATCTAAATAAAGTATTCACTTACTGTGATTGATGGTGTTATTTTTCTGAAATTAAATCACGATGTGCAGCATGGATTGAATAACGGGGATGCTTCTACCTTCTCGTTCTATGTGATAACCTGAGTTTTCTTTCACTTCTATTAACTTCAATGATTGAAAGTTTTTATTTCTGCATTGGGTCCTGGTATGATTTCACCTTCATCTGTTGCAAATGCATCATCTACATATTAAATATGCCACTTTTATTTCTTGAAAAAGCACATGGTAAATAAAGCAGAGGCAGCTTTGGACACCAAAATGTGCAGCAATATTTGGTTATTTAATTATCATCCAGAAGGTAAGAGCCATTACTTTGCTGGGTTATCTTTGTAATTGATTGACAGAGTGACAAATACCCAGAGCTCACTGTGACCTCTATTATCAAAGAATAGAAATCACAGCTTGAAAAATCCTTCTTTATTCAAAGACCAATATAAAAAAACAAGAAGAAAGCCTCTAGTAATTGTTATGACTGTGATATTATGAAAATAGGAAAAATTGGAGACGAAGCAAGTTGTGGGACAATATGAAATGAAGACTTTTTGTTTTCTTTTGATTTAGTTTTTAATCAGGATAAAGCATGTAAGACACATACACAAAATAAAATTCAGTGAATAAAGATCTTATTTTTTTGGTCCTAAAAGCCCTTCCCTTTCTGCTTCTCAGGGTACATTTTGTATTTTAATAGATCCAGGTCTGGTTCACTTTTATATTGTCTTTAATGCCTGACATACATAATAGATGTTCAAAGCCATTTGTACAAGGAAGGATTGATTTTAATCACTGAAGAATATTATTTAAAAAGCCTTATCCTACGTCCTTGGAATGGTTTATGCAGTCTATATGTCAGCAAATGAATGAATTTGAAAACATGTATGATTTGTAGGTTTCCATTATTTGGATCTAATGCAACAGGAAGTAATGGACAGAATAGCCTGAAACTAAAGTTGACTTAGGTGACTTTGTGGTGTTAGATTGACGTAAGGAGCAAATTAAACACGTCTCACAAGTGAGACTAAAAGAAATATATGACATAGAATGATAAATGGACATACTATTGAAAGAATTTAAATTTTAAAATGTGAGGAAAATTGTCCAAAGGATGTTCATGGATTTCAAGAGATGAGAAAGGAAGTGTGAATAGTTGAAAAGACCATTAACTGGAAGTTTGTCTCAGTGCATTGATTTGGCGTTCAGTAATTAACAGTGACAACAGGAGAGTCATAACTAATGCAGCAAAGACAGTTCACAAATAGAGGAACTCCAGCTTATGCCCTTTCACTTAGACATTCATTGCTGTTTTGTTGTTGTTACTATTGTTGTCATTATTATTATTCTTGAGCCCTGTTCTTAGATGTTAGTTGAAGAGAAAAATGACGTATTTTTTTCCACTAGCAAATTGAATGTATGCTTAGCAAAAATAATTGCCCCAAACATTTGAATATAAGAACTGATCTATTTTCTGAAAAGCTTCCAATTTTTGGAGTTTATCAAAAGATAGGAAGTAATGCAAAGTTTAAATGTTAATTACTTATGAGTGACCTTTCTGAATTGCCCATGTGGAAGGCTTATCTCTGAGATGATTTAAAAGAATGTGAAAGAATATGTTTTTCCAAATAAAATTGATTTGTTAAAAGGTCATATGCATGATTTAAAGACATGTGGGTCAGGGCAGGTAGAGAAGTAATTGAAAATTAAATGTTTACAGTTCAGGTGGGCTTCAGTGAAATCCTCCTCAGAATTTTCACATCAGATCTTAAAGACTTTTTACCTAATGAGTTAACAGGGAAGTAGAACTTCAATATAACATTGCTCCCCCCCACCCCCGGGGTAGATTTTAATTTGAAATGAACTAATGTGAGTGGGAAGGGAGGGGAGGAGGAAGGTTGGATAGAGGGAGGGTAAATGGCAGGACCAAACCTATGGAGCATATTGCAAGGGTACAAGTCAAATCTATCATGTGTAGAACATAAATGTCTTAACACAAGAATCAAGTAAATGAGGCAAAAGCTATATTAATTAGTTTGATGTAAGCCTGTCAAATTGTATAAGAAAATCAACACATTGTACCCTACATAAGCATAAATGTATTCATCATCTATGTACATATGACAATAAAAATGAATACATAAATAAAAAATAAAAATATTGGTAACATTAGAAAATATCTATAAAACTTTTGCTTTAAATCACCGAAATATCATGCCCTAAATAGAACATCTCTTAACACAGTTATAATCTATAGCTATATATCAATGGTCACTTGGTATATACAGTTCTAAAAATTTCTTATTTATATGTTTATATTGCATTTTGTTACTAATGGGCAATAACAATAATGATAGTTAAGCCAAACTGAATGCTCACTATATACAAGGAGCTATGCCAAGCATCACTTAAATACATTGTAACAAATTCCATGTCATTAGCTAAATGTATGGGGCATGTATATTATAAGTTTTAATACCTCCATAGTATATCTTCATATGATTATATCATAACTCCTTCATCTAATATCCTATTGTTAGGCATTTATATTATTTCCAAATAGAGTACTATGTGCTTATATATAAATATAAGATCAGTATTTTACGGATAAATTGTTATAAGCATAATTTGCAAATCAAAATGGTTACATAGTCCTTTGAGCTATCATGACTTTGCTGTTGTATTCAAAGATTTTGTAGGAAGTTTACAAAAGAGGAAATTTCTGATATAGATTGATGAATTATCACTTAGTAATTTCATGCCAGTGTATACACCCATTAACACTTTGTGAGATTTTGTGCCCTAAATCCTTGCTAATCCTGGTATTCAGTGTTTCGGTCTTTGATGAGGCTGATCAGCCTTGAAGTGAATCAAATGGAATTATTTGTGAAGATACTGAATGACTACTCCTTCTGCTAACTGATGGGTTGAGATCTTAGGCCATCTTAATGGAAGGACTACACATTGCGTTCTCATGAAACATACCCTGGGTAATATATCAAAGACAGTAGGGAAGACATAAATAATAATATATCAATTTAATTCAAATGTGAATCATAAATATGGCCCTGAAATAGTTCAGCCTACTTTCTACATACAAATAACTAATGACCATACAAACAGCATGTACAGTCATTTATTTGTCAAAGGGAGTATGGCATCATTCCAATGCCGGCTACAATATAGAGCCAGTACAGGGGGAAATGACAACAATAGCAATTTCATTTTATCTCTTCTAGACACTATTTGGGGCTGAAAACTCACAAGCCTCTTTCTTTGCTCGTGCTAATGTCTCAGTTTGGTTTTTCGTCCTGCTCTGGATTCCTTCCTTACCTGTTTGCATTCTCTGATTTCTTGGGACCCAGATCAAATGCTAGTATCTGTTTGAAGCTTCCTTCATTAAAACTGATTCTGTTTCTTTTGCTCTTGCAATATATTCTTTATCTGTTTTTGTCTTAGTTTCAATTGTGCATGATTAATTGTTAGTAAGGTCATTTCACTCACGTTGATGCATATTTATTAAGGTAGCATGAACCTTAACACCCTTGTAGAATAATCAGAACTCAATATCACAGTGCCTGGTAAAGTATATGATTAAAAAATTGTTAAATAAATAAGATGAAGTGTTTTATTAATAATGCATTTCATATAGCCTATAATATTCAAAAGTCTTTGCACAATCATTAAAAATAACACTAAATTATTCTCAGAAGTTTAAACTTTTCCTTTGAGACTGGTCATGTATCTGTAGCATTTTAATAGCATTTTTTGCATCTTGTCATTAGAAGATGTCATCCACTTGATATGTTTGGCCTAACTTTACACATCAAGTAATAGTTTCAAACATTAACATGAACACACTTTTTTGGGGGGTGGGGAGCATGGTTTATTTTCTCTGGGCTTGAGAAACAAACTCACCAGAAACATTTACAGAGGTGACAAGATTTCCTCTATGTCTAACAACTTAATTCAACTATGTAAATTTTTATTTCTTTTAAACACTAATCTGAAATTATTTTAAATAAATTATATTATTAAAAAAAATAGGAAAGAACCAAAGTAGGAGGGATTACATGTTTAAATATAGCACAGGTGAATGAGAACAAAGCCTATATAACTTATTCATGTGCTGGTTCAGTCCAGATGAACTGGAAAAACTTGCTATTTATTTTTACCTTTTGAAGTCCCTCTTAACCGAGTCATGATATCTAATTAAGACATTTACAGAGTTTTACTAAAAGTGATAGGTGTATTACAACATGTTGTAAACTATCTTATAAATGAAGAATCTGTGGGATCTCCTTGACCAATACATATTAACTTTACAAGGTAATAAAATACCTGTGGATGAAGATACAAGATGCTGAGCTCATGGAAAGGAATGTTAATAAACCCAAATTCTGTTGCCAGACTCTTGATTAGCTGTAAATAGGTCATTAGCCTAAACAAAAAGTTTTCAAGGTAAATTAGAATGGCCTTAGTATTTTTGTCTTATTTTTGAATATTAGAAGAATTTGAATCCAAAAATATATATATTTTCTAAAAAAAAATTAAATTATATATTCAATTTCTGTTTAATAACAGCTGAAGATGAATGGTAAAGGAAGTCGTACATGGTTACTTGTTTATTTTAAATTTTGCTTTACAAAGCATCTTTTTATTATTAGGTTTGATAATGAGTAATTAACTAGGTTAATAAATAATTTAATTTTAAAAGGATAATGCAATAGAAGAAGTTTTTTAAAGCTTTATTTGGGTATATATATCCCAGAAAGTGGAAGTTGGCCATGTCTGAACCAAAGGCTTATCAGAAGTAAACTGTAGGGCATAATTTTTGAACAACTACTGTGCCTTTATTTGATTATTATCCCAATTTCAATGATGAAACCACAGTCTACTTGCTTGACCTCTACTTTTTAAAATTTCAGATTAATATGGCAGTAGAAATAATTAAAATAGAGGGTCTAGATGCATTCAATAATTGAAGAAATATTCTCTGAGTAGCTTAGCCTATGTAAAGAGCCATTTTAGACATGGAATCAATAAGGAACAGAGCACAGAGCTGCCCTCGGGGCTTGCGTATTGGTGGATCTTAGATTGAGATCCTTTAGGAGTGGACTGCTTTGTGGTCTGGAAGGCTACGTTCCATCGGAGTTTCCTGTAGGATCTGGCAAATGGTGATAAGAAAAGTCCAGAAGACTGAGTCAGCACAACATGAAATAAAATCAATATGAGTTTGGTAAAAATATAGGTGAAAAATTCTAGCTCCAGACAAACCAAAAATAAGGGTTGCAAATAGACAAGGTAATCTTTAAGTGAATGTGAAGCTGAGTGTGCTAAGTGATAAAAACAGAAATTATTGAAAGTCCAAGTTTATGACATTAACACCATCAATAGATATGAACATTTGACTGTATGATATCTATGGCTATCATTGTAAAGCAGTAAAAACTCATCCATAAATTATAATCTCTTGACTTGCAAGTGGCCAACATGGTGGGTATGTGCTACATTTCACAGCTCACACTCTGGCAAAGAAAATATAATTTGAAATTTGGCATTAAAATGGCATCTGGGAGAGGCAGCCTGGATTTTGACATTAGGGGAGTTTGGTTTCTGAATAGGCAGACTGCTCCATGTGGCCTTATCTGTAAGATGCAGAAATAATGCACCTGCAGAGAGTTTGGGAGGATCAGATAAGAAAAGGTGCAGGAGGCATATGATATGCATATACTGGCCAGTCAGTCAGTGGCTGATCATTTGCATTTACAGGACCAGAGTTCAGATTTCATGTTATTTTTCATTCATGAAAAATGCTCCTTTTATAGTCTATCAAGCTGCCTTCCAGATGTGATAAAGGGGAAGGATTTAGTGAGCAGGGGAAAAGGGAACATGACACTTCTTATAGCACCTCAGATGTTTTCTTGTTTTTAGAAGAGTGTTTAAACCCATGTAACACATTACAACTGACTTTGTCAAAGTATCTGTGCCTTAAAAGTTGAGTGGGAAACCCAGGAGGGTGCCTAGGGGGTATGTTAAAGATGTGGATATATCAAATTTTCTGACAGAGAATTATAGGTTTGTTCTACAATTATGTTGCTAATGGGGCCAAGAATAGCACAAGGTTAAAGTAGAAAAATAAATGGAACCTTCTAGAGAGGAAGCTATTTTCTAAGAAAGGGGAGCAGGGAACCAGTAGAAAGTATTATGTATCTCTGATCCTAGTTATACATAACCACATCATTTTAACCATATCATCATTACAACTCTACAGTTTTTTTTCTAGCTAACATAACATCTGTGAGAATTTCATAGACCTTCATATTGATTTTTTAATAGGAATAAATAGCACAGCCTATAGTTAGTAATATCTCCAATTCATCTAATTAACCAAAAATTCATTATGGTTAATCAGATGAATTCATTGACATTCTGAATTCTGCAATTCATTACCAAAGTCTTTCATTATTGTTTCACAATTATGCAGTAGTTTCTGTTTTGTTTACTTATGTCAGTGGTTCTCAACTTTCCTAATGCCGCGACCCTTTAATACAGTTCCTGTGGGTCGTGACCCACAGGTTGAGAACTGCTGACTTAAGTAAATATTTCATGTTCTGCAGAACATAAAAGACTTTGGCCTTCAGATCTGTAGACAATTAAAATACTAGAAAACCATTGTGAAGCAGTATGATGTCTGCACAATAAAACTTGTAGACATCAAACCCATCACTTCTTCTTGGCCGTCAAATCTGAAGTTAGATGATTTTGGTAATGTGGCCTTGAAGATACTCCAAAGAAATCTGTTTGCAACCTATTCATACTGTCAGATCATTCCTTAAGAACTATCTCATAATTGTTTAAAGATACACCACCAAAAGTCTGATACATAAATATTACATGAATACAAATTAATTAATGCATTATAAATTAATAATATGTCTTTGATTAGACAATGAGAAAATCTAAGATCTTTGCAAGAGAATTGAATTTAGTCAGGGACGGCTGCAACAGCTGTAAAAGTCACCATAAGTTAAGAACTATTCCTCTTCCTTGTACCTTTCCGTTAATTACATTTCAACTCTTCACTACATCAATCTAATGTGACCTAGAAATCACTGGTCTATGAATCAAATGTACACTTTAAAATAAAAGTTGGCCTAAAAGTCAACAACAAAAGTTGTTTTGTAAGCTCACAATGTTGCGTTATTTTAGAAGAGCTCTACAGGGCAGCTTTATTTCTGATGAACTGCTTCAGAGCACAGCCATCACTGTTTCCCATCTTCTCTTCCTCTTTCTTTTCCTCCTTATCCTTCTTCTTCATTTTATTGCCTTTTTCTCAATATAATTAGAAATCTAAATTTTTTATTTTATCTAAAGTAGGTGATGATAGTCATACCTAGTGCTCTAAATATAATGATTATTGATTATTCTATCTTCCAAAAAAGGCGAATAGCCTTTGTTTTTGTAAAGGTTGATAGCAAAACTATCATAAATATTATTAAGGAAATTCTATTCTATTTTATTTTTGTTGTTTCCTTTTTTTTTTTTTAACTGTTGGGGATTCATTGAGAGTACAAAGAACTATGTCACATTAATTACCTTTGGTAGGTAAAGTCCCTCTTATAATTGTGTCCCGCCCACAAAAGGCGTGTCACACACCAAGACCCCCAACCCCTCTCTCTCTTTCCCTCTTTCAGCTTTCCCCTTCCCCCACCCCCTACCATATACTAGATCATTTATTGAACTCATGTCAGAACTGAGTACATAGGATTCTTGCTTCTCCATTCTTGTGATGCTTTACTAAGAAGAATGTGTCCCACTTCCATCCAGGTTAATACAAAGGATGGAAAGTCTCCATCTTTTTTAATGGCTGAATAGTATTCCATGGTATACATATACTACAGCTTGTTAATCCATTCCTGGGTTGGTGGGCATTTAGGCTATTACCATATTTTGGTGATTGTAAATTAAGCTGTGATAAACAGTCTAGTGCAAGGGTCCTTATGGTAAAAGGAGTTTTTTCCTTCTGGGTAGATTCCCAGTAATGGGATTGCAGGATCAAATGGGAGATCTAGCTTCAGTTCTTTGAGGGTTCTCCATACTTCCTTCCAAAAACGTTGTGTTAGTTTGCAGTCCCACCAGTAGTGAAAAAGTGTTTCTTTCTCTCCACATCCAAACCAGCATCTGCAGTTTTGAGATTTTTGTGATGTGGGCCATTCCTTGCTGGGGTTACAGGACAGAACTTAGTTTCCATAATGATGCAAAAGATAAAATAAGCAACTGACTTTCACATATTAAGGAAATTTTAATTGTCTAAATATTTTCCTATCCACCCCTGAATATTGGGATTAAAATGATATTCACCTTCTTATTTTATTTTTGACAGTTTTCCATGATTAAGTTGATAAAAGGTTTCTCATGTGAGTTTAGTTTTCATTTTATCATGGTCTCTGGGCATAGTTTTATGATTTCTTTTTTTTATGTTTGAGAAAAGGGAAAAAATAAATATTTCTAAAACGAAAGAAAAACTATTTTCCTTTAAACTGAGGTGAATATTATTGCCCTTTAAATCTCAGTGCAGTCTTTTATCTTGTGTGCTGTAGGTGGTTGACTGCAGAAGAAGCCTGGATCCTCTTGGGATCCAGTGGAGTGGAGAACTAGGGCAGCAGGATGTGTGTGGAGGCATACAACTAGCCTTACCACCTGCTCTCATGGCCATGACCTCTCACCTGGATGTTTCTATCTCTGTCCCTGGATTCTAGCTATCTATTCTCAATACAGCAGCCAGAGTGTTTCTTCTAAATTCAATCAGTTGTGTCAGTTGGCTGCTTAGCGTCTTCTGGTTTGTTATCTTTGGCCCTACACAAGAATATAAACTCCATTATCATAGGGAATTCAATTCAATTGCATAATATTATGTCTCCAGGCCTTTAAGAGTGCTTGATGTGTAGTAACTGCTTCTTTATATTTGTTTGAATGAAGGGAATTTAGGGATAAAGTTGTCCCAAAGACAAGAGATTTGAGTGTTATCAGCTATAGATGGTGATTGGAAATGTGGAAGGAGACATATCAGCCACTGAGTGAAACAAAGAAAGTCAACTTTTGCCTTCTAGAGAAATATCCAAAAACATGTATAACTGGCTGCATTAATATATGTTGGGCACTTTACCATTTAGAACCTTAGCAAGGTATAGAATTTACCCTGTATGGTTTAAATAAAGGTGCTTTCATGAAAGGACTATATACAGATGTATAATAAATGTTAAGGAACCAAAACCAGCAGGGAACCAGTAATCTCCACTAAGGCTGAAGAAACAGGAAAAACTAGCATGGTGGTGGGCTTAGTGAGATGGAACTATGCAGGAGGGGCCAAGCATTAACCCAACTGGAAGCCAGACACCATTTCCGGAGTGGCCTTCTTAGCCCAGAGCAGGGCACAGAAGTCTAAAGAGACTGGATATAGAGGAAGTGAAACAAGAGACACAGGAAATAATCACCATCAGATAATCATGCCTCTGATTTCTTCAGTGCTCAGACCATACCTTGAGCACTGAGCTTAATTCTGAGTACCACTTTCTAACAGGATCATTAACAAACAAAGCTATTTAATGCAAGTGATTGTGAGCAGTTGTTGTAGAAATGGGTTACTAAGATTGAGAATAGATATTCTATTCTATTCTACTGAGAGTAGATATTATCAGTCTTTTTTTGAGACAGAGTCTCACTATGTTGCCCTTGGTAGAGTGCCATGCATGACAGCTCACAGCAACCTCAAACTCTTGGGCTTAAGTGATTCTCTTGCCTCAGCCTCCCAAGTAGCTGGGACTACAGGTTCCCACCACAAAGCCCGGCTATTTTTTGGTTGTTGTCATTGTTTGGTAGGCCCAGCCTGGGTTTGAATCCACCAGTTCTGATGTATATGGCTGATGCCCTTGCCACTGAGCTACAGGTGCCGAACTGATATTATCATTCTTGAATAGATATTCCAGAGAATATGCATAACCATTAACATAATTTGCAAGGCTCATTGCAAAATGAAAATGGGGAATCCATGTGTTTAGAAATTATTAAGAATCTCAGGGCCACAAGAGGGCATTGAATCAAGCATGTTGCTATTCAAAGTCAAACTCCCAGGTCACATGCCCGGGTGAGCACGAGAACATGCCAGCTTTCACTGAGCGCTGAAAGAACTGGCTGTGGATAACTGTCAAATGATGACGCTTCATCTGTGTCTGAAGATAGCAAACCCCACATTTAAGAAAGGACATTTTGGCAAGAGTTTATGTTTCTTTGTTTTAAAAATAGTTCAGCTGTTTGATAATGGAATATGCTTTCTATAATTACAATTGTACATGTTGAAGTGAGCTAGATAATCTCTAAGAGATACTAAAGAAAAAAGTTAATGTGAGAGAGAAAATTGTACAAAATGAACAAAATGGATGCTTTTGACTCTAAAGATGGATAAATATAAACTTTTTTGCTAAAAATATGTTCAGGAGTAGTTTTTATCCTTAATTAGGGATGTAGCAACTTGAGCTACCTGATAAAACAGCAATGAAGTGTACCTATACAGTCTTTTCCTTGTAGAGGAGCCCAAATTTTAGACATTTGTGTTCACATTGTTCTTTTTAATGGTTTGATTAAATGGTATATACACCATGTAATGTGCCACACATGATTACATCCATGTCCAAAGTGTGACAATTATATCTATTGAAGAATGTAATTGTGACTTGAGCTCCACAATCTTAGTGCTTTATTACTCTTGGTTTTGGTACTTTGGGGAAGGTATCTAGGTACATATTCCTCTGAATGTCACCACTACTTACAGGATGCACAGTTCACACTCAGGACTGCTCATCAGTATCCCAACTGGACGGAGGCTATCATTGCTACTGGTCTTATATTAAGGAAATAAATGGAGTATATACATGGACAACAAGAGAATTGATTGTTACTGACTAGTTTCTATCTACAGGTTCCACACCACTATTTCTAATAGGGAAACTTTCTCTTTTTACCAAAATAAAATTGTGCACAGATTTTAAAAGCAAAAGGCAAATAAACCTGATGCCATCATGTTTGAAGTAAGGATAAGGAGCCCAGAACCCGACCAATTTACTTACCCATCACCTCCCATTCCTTCTAAGGCAACACATTGTGTTAATCAAAAATCTAGCTTAAACTCCGAGATGTACAACTAAGGAAACAGCCTAAAAAGGTTCAGTGGTTCATTCAAAGTTGGACAGCTAATTAGAAGTGGAGCCAGGATAAAAACAGAAGCCTGTGATCCAATGCCATTTTGCATACATGATGCCACTGAGGCTGAACCTTAATTAACTATTCACACGACCCATCGCATGTTAGCACAGGTCATTGAAGGAAATCTTTCCTCATTGAAGGAAATCTTCACCTTTGAGTATCTGAGTACAAAAGATGTGTATACTTTCTTGTTTGTTTTAATTTTACCTGGCTTATTTTTATTCACTTTTTTCCCAGTAGAAAATGAGCAGGAAGCACAGGATAGGTGAATAAAATAGAGAAAGGTAAATATCCAGACACCACTAAAGTTATGCAATTACAGCTCTGTGTAGGCAAAAGACTAGTTAAAAATGAATCTCTTCTCTTGTGACTCCTGAGACTCCAGTTAGTTATCTCTGGAGCTGCAAGGGAGCTTTTCACACAATAAGAACATCATTTTTTATTATTATTAGACTCGATAGGATGACTTTTATTTTTTTTTTCATCTTTTTGGAAATAGGCAAGTCACATGAAAAAATCAAGTGAGTAGAAAAAAAATGGTCATTATAAAGAAACAACTTTTTTCCAAACATGATAATGTGCATTCACTTTTAGTTTAGCTCATTCAAATAAAAGATAAAAGATTTAACCCATAAAATGAGAAGGACTTTGAGTTTCTGTTTTCTTCCCATTTCCTTGCTACCAAAAAGGATAGTGAGCAGGGATTCCAAAATAGTTCTTAAATTTTAGGTTGCATTGGATTTTAGGACATTTAAAACAAAAAGGTCTTGAGGCCATTTATACAACTGTAGATATGGCTAGATATTTCACTTACTGAGTTCTTGCTTGCAATATGTCTTCAATGCCCCTCATGGTTTGGGGTGGCTTTGCTTATAACTTCTGCTGATTCATACATACTTGGTGATATTTCTCTTTGTTTGTCAGTTTTGGACACATGCATGAGGAATTATTTTGGGCTTTTGTCTAATTCCCCCCTCCTCACAATCTCAGTTAAAGTAAACTCCTATCACCACTCCACCTACCACAGTGTAAAATGGTGTGGCTGTTGTGGTCAACAGAGTGGTGATTGTGCAAAAAGCTAAATTTACAGTTAACATGCAACTCCCCCAATTCCACTCTTACGGATATACCTGAAAGTACTGAGAACAGATACTTGTGTAAATGTTCACAAAAACATCATTTGCAATAGGCAAGTAGTGGAAGCAACCTCGGTGTCCATCAGTAAATGAAAGGATGAACAGAATGTGGCACAGAATGTCCGTGTGATATTATTTAGCCATAAGGACTGAAGTCTCATACATGCTACAACATCAATGAATCTTGAAAACACCATGCTAAAAGAAATAAGCTAGATTGAGAAAGACAAATATTCCATGGTCCCAAGTACATGAAATAATGAGAATAGTTCTGAGAGAGATAGAAAGGAGAGGTTCCAGGGCTGGGGAAGGCGGGACGGGGAGTTATTGTTTAATGGCTACAGAGTTTCTATCTGAAGAGAAGGGGTTTTGAAAATAGTGTAATAGTTATATAACATTGTAAGTCTAGTTAGCCACTGAATTTTACCATTAAAAATGGTTAAAATGACAAATTGTGTTAACAGAATTTTAGAATTATCACAATTATTTTAATGGTGTACTTCCCTATCTCAAAAGACAGGAATACAGGAAATATTTGTCCTCAAAATGATTATTGTTGAATCAGGCTCCCCACTCCGGGTGCCTGATTCTAGAAGGGAATGAATTTGTTGTCACTGGGCTCCTTGTCTGTGCTTGGCATTACTATGGGGAGTGTGGAATTAGAGATGAATGAGACGGGCACACCTTCCACTGTCCTGGATCTTTTTTGTACCAGCAGAGAATGCTGACATCAACAAGCAATCAGACAGACCAGGAGACAAGTGTATGCTGTAATAAACGCCAGGATGGAAACATGCAAGGGACTCAAAGAGAAAGTGTGTATGTGTGTGTGTGTGTGTGTGTGTTTACTGGAGTTTAATGAAGACATTGGGGAGCTTCCTCTTTATTAAAAAGAGGCATATGATTCAGAATAAATTTAAGAAAAAACAGAGTAGATGCAAAGTTGGAATAAATAGGGATGGTAGGTCAGTCTAGGCATTCAGTCACCTGAAGTGTAAATTAAAAAAATTAAAGTATAGAAAGAATATTAAGAACAGGCTTGGGAAGCCATTTCCCATTGAGAGAGGAAGTAGCATGGTAATTTTTGCTAATCTATTAAGTGCAAGATGAGTTTTATATTGCTATTAAATGAGTTTGGCTAGAGGAACTCAGAATTAGTATGGTAATACTTTATAAATCATTATTTCCTGTAAGGCTTCAAAAGCAATTGCATGAACAAGCAACACAGATAAATGAGAAATAACAATTCCACTTTAAGTTGAGCAAGTGCCTATAACTGCCAATGAAACTTGTTGGAGAACTGGATTAGAGTACAGGATATGAATTGGACACGACATTCATATACATATTCCCCAAGGAAGGCCTCCAGACTCAAAGTACAAATCTTAGCACCAGCGGGCTGGCAAGTTCAAAGTGAGTTGTGTTCCTGTAAACCAAAGTACTAATACAAGTCAACTGAAAAAGCAGTTAATGGGCTTCCTTGGGCAGTGGAGAGAAGAGAGAACCACAAACATATAGGTAAACTTTAAAGGCTGCTCCTTGGTGGAATCACAAATTAAACTGACATAGGAAAAGGCTTTTCACAGGCAAATGATGGGGGAATTCTAATGCAAAAATAAAAAATGACAAAAGATTTGCAAGCTATATTCTAATACACTGGTGCTGGTAAAATGTGGTACTATGGTAAAGTATAAGAAGCTGAAAACAAAATTTAAGGCCATAATACTTCTGAAAAACAGGCAAAAAAATTTAACGTTTTATTTATGTTTTGTGCAATAATTTTCAAGTTCTCAGATAGTTACATAACCAGTCTGAGTTCAGGAAAATAAATTCCAGGGTGTATTTGTGAAATATACGTTACGGAGGAAAGAGATTCCTGTGCAATCTCTGCTGACAAAACCTGACATGATCATATTTATTCATATTACTAGAAAAGAGCTAAATAATTTTATTTTCTTTTTTATCATGTGAAGAAAGATGATGAATCATGACTATTATATACAGAAATTTATCATGCCATCATAGGCTTTTCAGGAGTAATGTCTCCTATTTCAGACAGAGGTAGGAAGCAACAGGCTTATGTTTACAAGTATTTTTATTGCACATGTAATTTACTCAATATGATGTAATGTTGGTGTAAATACAAATAAGATATCTGCATAAAATATGGGCAAGCATTAATTAGAAATATTGTCCCATGTTTTTTCAGATTTTAATAGCCACAGTTAGTATTTTAGTACATAGTCTCTTTTTTTGTGGAATGTTTCATAACTACTTTTACCAATGTTGTTTTATTTTGCTTTAAGTCCTCTCAGCTAATATGGTTTCTAATCCTGGTAGGTTCATGAGCAAATGGTATGAATTATATACTCAGAAGGAGTGTTTGTCTTCAAAGCTGCCTTTTATGAGCATCAGCACTGCCAAATTTTCTGCTAGGAGATTCTATAACTATGTATGTGGGTAAACAATTTTATTTAAATCTTTAATAGTTGTGAGGAACATTTCTTAATTACTCCTCTTCACATTAGAAGAGTAAGTCAAGTGACTTGCCCAAGATTACATTGCTAGTAAATGACAGAGCTGGGATTTAATTTGTAGCAACTTCATTCCAAAGCTCTACTCTTCACAATTAAGTTATTCTGCCTTTCCACCTTGTAAATGGTAAAAGTCCATACAAATGTTCCATGTAATTATAATCATTTCAAATAGAAGGATGAGTGAGTACAGCAACTGCAGAGAAGTTGTGACATTTTAAAGTCTTATAAGTATTTAGTAAGAAAATTAGAGCACTAGAAGTCTTCTAAAGTCTACCCAGTTGTGTTAAAATAGCTTTTTATTCTGTTTTCACTCTTCTCCTCTCTTTGTTCATTTTCGGTCTCATTCTCAGTTCCTACATCCATACATGGCCCTGAGCAGAGGTCTGGACAGAGCAAGACAGAGTAGACCAGAGGAGGCGGCTCCCAGGGTGCGCTTGTGGGGTGCTGGAGTGAGACTAGGTGTGGCCGGCAGGATGTTGGTAGGCTTTCAGCCAAATTAGGCAGTCATCACCACTAGCGCATACTGATGCGACTGGTGCTCACGGGACCGAATTGTCATGAAGAAACCCATATGTAGCTGTGGACATGTGACAGAAAGAAGCCAAATAACCCCTCCAATCTCTTACAGAAAAAAACCCAGAAATGTTAGAAACTGAACTTGAGCGTCTGCTTATAAGCTAAGATCCTTTCTCCATTAGCCAAACTGTCTCAAATCTGTATAATACCTCTCTTAAATTGCTAAAATAGCAAAACATTGTACAGGCTGTTATGAGCAGTCATAGGTGTTCAAAATACTAATTACTTGGTATATTTTTATTACTAGCAGTAATAGATTATCTCCTTCATTGGCCTGTTCCAACGTGGACTCCTTACTATTTTGAAAGGTAGCTTTATATTTTAATCCATCTAACTGCTCCATGGAGTGGCCATTATACACTCCATTTTTGGCAGAGGAAGATAATGTTTAAGTGCCTTGCACAAAGTCACATAGCACATATTAACAAAGCATAAAATTCATACCACATTTTCCAACTCTAAGTTGAGTGTTATATTTATTATTCACTGATTGTAATTATTTCTAACATAAGAAAATTCCCAATATTTTGACAAATATTTTTGTTTGTTTTTTTTAATTGTTGAATCATAGCTGTGTACATTAGTGCAATCAAGGGGTACAATGTGCTGGTTTCATATACATTCTGAAACATTTTCATCAAACTGTTTGACATAGCCATCATACTATTTTCTTAGTTATTGTATGAAGACATTTGTATTCTGCATTTAGTAAGTTTTGTCTGAACCTGTCTAAGATGCACCATAGGTGTGGCCCCAACATTTACCCTCCCTCCATCCGTCCTCTCCCCTCCCCTCCCTCGCCACTTTCCTCGTATTCTTATGCTATAATTGGGTTATAGCCTTCATATGAAAGCTATAAATTAGCTTCACAGTAGGGCTGAGTACATTGGATACTTTTTCTTCCATTCTTGAGATACTTTGCTAAGAAGAATATGTTCCAGCTCCATACATGGGCATATATTTTCAAAAGGTTACTAACATCT
>CAUYON010063315.1:0-34671 GCA_963573935.1 Arctocebus calabarensis
AGGGGGGTGGGGTCTTGGGGTCTTGGTGTGTACCACACCTTTTGGGGGCAAAACACGATTGTAAGAGGGTCTTTTCCTAACAAATGCAACCAGTGTAACATGGTTTCTTGTACCCTCAATGAATCCCCAACAATAAAAAAAAAAGAAAAAAAAATTGTATATAAAACCAACACATTGTACCCCATGATTGCATTTATGTACACAACCATGATTTAATAAAAAATAAAAAGAACTTTTCAAAACAGAAAAAAAAAAGAGATAATCCAGTGTATTCTGGCATTTTTTTCTCTCTTCCTTTTTCATGAAAGCCAAAAGAAAGACACAGTTAATCCAATCGTGGCACGTGAATAAACCTCCTCCACAGCTCAGGCCAGACATTTCTCATGCTTTGTCTAGCTGTCTCTAATTTTCTGTTTGATTTTCCACCACTCATAAGCAAGATAGAGAGTTGCTCTGGCAGAAATTAAATGTGCAAAAATGTTTTACCATCTGCTGGAATATTCTTGGATGTTATCCCTCCAGAAGCACTCATTATTAAAAATATTTATTGGACATGAACAATATATCAAATTCTTTTCAAAATATGGCTGCCTCACAGTTACTACTCAAACAAGGATGGAAAAACAATATTGATTGCATTACCCTGGCACTGAATTCAGCTACTCTTGACACTATTTTTCCCTTCCTTGGAAGAGGAAGTTATTTAAGGGAAGAACTGTGTTTCTCTTAGTTATAATATAAACAATACAAGGCAGATAGTAGAGGCTAAACAATTGATTCACTGATAAATTTGTGAAGCCTGCTTCATCATTTAAATGGCAGGTTTCTTAAGGGTCAGTGGCAAAATGTAGTATTTCTTAGGTATGTGAACATCTGTTAGTGTTTTGTTTTGTTTTTATTTTCAATGCTTAGCATCAGATGCTCAGTCTAGGTTTAGAAAAATACCCTATAAAAGCTGAAACATAGGAAACAGTAGCATCTCTGTTAGTTTACCACCTAAGAGACTGTAACAAACTTGTCAACCTATAGAAGTGGTCAACATAAGGAACTAGGCCTCCTGTATTGATATGTACATGTGGTGCATGTCCAGTCTATTAAAATTAGGTCAACTTAGGGAGGCGATCAACTTTAGAGGTTATACTGTACTTTTTCTCCCAGCCTTCCTTGCAGCTAGGGTACTGGCAGATGATCTAATTACATCAGTTAGGAGCTAATAATGGTTAAGAATTAGAAACAGTGGATAATTTATTTGCAGCAGCAACGTGTAAGCATTTCAGGGGTGGCAGTGGTAGCAGAGTTAAGTAACAGTGAAGGCTGTGGTGGCTAACATTTGTAGAGGTGAAAGAAATCCTCTCTCCAAATCCCTCATAGTTCTCATTCTTTTTTTTTTTTAATAGTTTTCATTCTTATGTGAATGTCAAGATCTTTCCTGCCTGTTTTTTAAACTTGATTCGATGACTTCCTATATAATTTTCTAGCCTTGATATCCATTCAATAAATTATTCTTCTGCTCAAGTCAGGCAGGGTAATTTCAGTTACTTCCACTTTAAGAAGCCCAACTGATACGTTGGCCTTATTTCCCAGCCTCTCCATAATAGATGTTAAGAAAATGCCCTATGGTTCATTTGTCCAACATCATTTTGTATTCTACTTATGGGCAATTCTAACTCTATACTACCTTGTATTTTTAACTGTTTTTGTATGTTAGTCTTGTCTCCCCCATGATATTGTAAGAATCTTTTGATCAGAAATCACATTATCTTTCTTTTTAACATCAGAGATATAGCAGAATTCTTAAAAAAGAGTACATGTTGAATTCATATGTTATTGATTGGTACCATCTAAATAATATCAGAACCATAGTTATTAGCACAGTGGGTACATAACTCAGTAAAAAAGTAGGTATCATTTTTTCTGGACCAAGATAGAGAATACACGAGTCACTTAAAATTAAAATTCAGTGCCATATCAGAGGAACAAAAGATTTTACTGAGTTCAAACTGCTCTGAATTTAATTTAGTCATATCAATTTTGTAACTAGACAGTCTTAAAATGGAGACTGACTGTAGGTGTAGCCCTCAGGCTAAAATTAGATAAAATAGTAAAAGGATGAATTTTCAATGTCATTGGTCTAATGTCGTTGTTAGACTAATACAGACTAATACACATTCTCTTTGTCTTTGGAATTCTTCTCTCCCTACCCCAAACATATTCACATAACAAGGCCAGAAGAAGTTGATTTTGGTTTGAGTATCAAAGGGATTAAAGAAAAGATTGTGGGAGGAAACCTGGTAGAGGAGAAAACTATGAAAAGGTAGCCTTGGCAGTGAAAACAGGCCTGGGAATTGAGCTGTATGTTCTAGGGAGGGGATTCTGGTAGCCAGTTGGGGGCAGGGTGGGGTAGAGAACTATGTGTGTCAGAGCAGAGAAGACCATATGTATTGAAATAATCAAAGTCTGATCTTAGTGATGTCAATATTATGATGAATCAGTGTCAAGCAGTTCATTCTGTTACATATTCATTCAATAATCATTTTCTGTCAGGTACTGTTTTAGGCTGTGGAGCTAGAACAGTGAATAAGACAGATAAATTCCTAAACTCAAGGTGCTTATAATATTCTAATAAGAGAGATCGATGATAAGTCATTAAGGAGTCCAAAATACATTCTAGGTAGTAAATAGTGGTATGTGCTATGCAGAAAAATGAAGTAGAATAGGGAGATAGAGGATGATGGGGCCTACAAATTTAGGCAGGGTTGTCAGAGAGGATTTTTTTTTTTTGTTCTGAGGTGGCTACATTTAGGAAGGGACTTGAATAAAGTGAGATGATCCAGAAAGAGGAAAGAGCAAAAGCAATGTCCCAAAGGCGTGATTGTATTTGACTTGCTTAAGGAAAGGCAAGGGGGATGGTTTACCTGAAACTGACTAATGGTAGATACTGAGGTAGAAGACTTTATTGGGTACTGTGATGTGCTGACCAGATTCCCCTTCACTGAAGACCTTGCCCCAGCAGTTAATAGTGCTGTGGGCAGACAGCCATCAATTTTTACACCTTTCAGGGACTGTGCCAACTGCTGAGAACCACCTAAACCAAGATCTTGCGCCTTCCTTGGGCAGCCCTCATCCAATGACTAATTACTGAGGGAAAATAAAAGCCCAACATTTTGGCCAAGCTCAGGACAACTCTAAAGAGCTATTCTAGCTTCAGAGCTTGCCATGAAGTTGCTAATACTATTGTTGTGCTTACATTACAGTTCCACCTCTACCTCTGCCCACTCTCACTTTATTTTCCTCCATTGCATGGATATTGATTCCAAGAACATTTTCTTTTCTTTTTTTTTTATTTTGCTTTCAATTTCAGCTGGCTTTCACTCTTCTTAGTTTAGAGTATTTTTTTTAATTTTTCTTTTTTTCCTTTCTTTAGCTATTCTCTTGCCCTTTGCCTCCCAAGTAGCTGGGATTACAGGAGCCTGCCACAATGCCCAGGTTTTCTTTCTTTTTCTGGTAGAGACTGGGTCTAATACTCTGGCTCACTCCAACTCATACTGGTCTTGAAGCTCCGAGCTCAGGAAATCTACCCCACTTGACCTCCCATAGCGCTGGGACTACAGGCATAAGCCACCACGCCCGGCCTCCAAGAACATTTTCTAAATAAAAACCCTTCTTTTAGACTCCATCAGACAGAGAATCCAACCTACAAGAGAAGTGTGTCATGTAGGTGATTGAATTCTATTAAAAGTGCTATGGAGGTCACTGTGGCTTGCACTGGCGGCCCTCCAGAGAACAACCCTCTGGAGGCCTAAACTCCAAACAACAGTGCCCAGAGCAGTGAACCACCCACCTGGAAAGTGTAATCTTAACTTCCTATGCACCTAGGAAAAGGAAGTGGCCTTGATAAACATCTAGCTACTCTCTACTACACTTATCCCCGGATGACTTACTGACTTCTAGTAAGGCTCGAATAGTAAGTGGCAATGATTTGGATGCTTCCAAATTCTCTGCACTTCAGGTGTGTGGTGGCTCAGAATCCAACACACAGTAACCAATTCTCTCGGGTAAGACAGAGACCAGCTGAAAATAAGACAGAGCCACTTAACCCCACCACATCAAGAAGGCCCCCAGTTGCGCAGGCAATAGCAAAGTACAGGTTGGCAAAACTCTAGGGAGAAGGGTACAAACACCAGTCTCAGCTTACAGGCAAAGGAAGGACTGGTCAATCACTACCCTTAGAACCCCCAACCCAACTTATCCTTACCTACTCACCCAGCCAAATGGTGCAAAATAAATATGGGGTGGAATCAGCGGAAAAGCTCTGGAAACATGAACAACCAGAGTAGATCTACCTCCCCAAGGAACAATTTGGGGGACACAAATGACGATCCTTTGCATAAACAGATGGCTGAGATGTCAGAAATTGAATTCAGAATTTGGATTGCAAACAAGATCAATAAAGTGGAGGAAAAATTGGAATTAGAAATTCTGGGAGCATTTCAAAAATTGTCTCAAGAAGTCAAGGAATTCAAAGACCAAATGACCAAAGATTTTGACACATTGAGACAAGAAGTTGCAGCCCTCAAAGATCTGAGAAATACAGTACAATTCCTCAGTAACAAAATGGAGTAAGCAGAAGAAAGGATTTCTGACATGGAAGACAAAGCTTTCGAATGCTCCCAAACCTACAAAGAGCTAGAGAAATGGAAGGCAAAAACGGATCATTCTCTCAGACAACTTTCGGATAACTCGAAGAAAACCAATATTCATCTCATAGGGATACCTGAAAACAATGAAGTGGCATCACAGGGCCCAGAGTCTCTTCTTTATGAGATTATGAAAGAGAATTTTCCAGACATACCGAGAGACTCTGAAATTCAGATAGCAGACAGATTCAGAACCCCACACAACTAAACCTGAATAAGACATCCCCAAGGCACATCATAATTAAGTTCACTAAAGTTAATATGAAAGAGAAAATTCTGAAAGCAAACAGATACAAGAAATCTATTACCTATAAGGGGAAGAATATTAGAATAACTGCAGATCTCTCTGATCAAATCTTTCAAGCTAGAAGAGAATGGGCATTGGCTTTTAATCTCCTAAAACAAGAGAACTTTCAACCCAGGATCCTGTACTCAGCTAAACTGAGTTTCATTTATGATGGAGAAATTAAATACTTTAATGACATCCACATGTTGAAGAAATTTGCGATAACTAAACCAGCTCTCCAGGATATTCTCAAACCTATCCTCCATAATAACCAGTGTCATCCTCCACCATAAAAGTTTTCTCACCCAGAAACTTCTTACCAAATTCAAACTTCCACAGTGACGAAAGGATTAAAAATGTCCACTAGTTTTCTACAGATTTATCAATATGTTCTATTAATGTGAATGGTTTAAACTGTCCTCTAAAAAGGCATAGGTTTGCTGACTGGATACAAAAATTGAGGCCAGATATCTGTTTCATACAAGAATCTCACATTACCTTAAAAGATAAATCTAGACTCAAGGTGAAGGGATGGTCATCTATATTCCAGGCAAATGGAAAGCAGAAAAAAGGAGGTGTTGCAATCTTATTCGCAGATACAATAGGCTTTAAACCAACCAAAATAAGGAAGGATAAAGACGGTCATCTCGTATTTGTTAAAGGTAATACTCTATGATGAGATTTCAATTATTAATATTTATGCACCCAACCAGAATGCACCTCAATTTATAAAAAAAACTCTAATAGACATGAGTAATTGATTTCCTTCAGCTCTATAGTAGTTGGAGATTTTAATACTCCTTTAGCAGTGCTGGATAGATCCTCCAGTAAGAAGCTAAGTAAAGAAATTTTAGGTTTGGCTCGGCACCTATGGCTCAACGGGCTAAGGCGCCAGCCACGTACACCTGAGCTGGCGGGTTCAAATCCAGCCTGGGCCCGCCAAACAACAATGATGGCTGAAACCAAAAAATGGCAGGGTGTTGTGGTGGGCGCCTGTAGTCCCAGCTACTTGGGAGGCAGAGGCAGGAGACTCGCTTGAGCCCAGGAATTGGAAGTTGCTGTGAGCAGTGATGCCACAGCACTCTATCCAGGGTGATAGCTTGAGGCTCCGTCTCAAAAAAAAAAAAAGAAATTTTAGATTTAAACTTAGCCACTCACCAACTGGATTTAACAGACATCTACAGAACATTTCATCCTAATAAAATTGAATACACATTCTTCTCAGCACCCCATGGTACATACTCCAAAACTGATCACATCTTAGGTCACAAGTCTAACCTCAGCAAATTTAAAAGAATAGAAATTATTCCTTGCATCTTCTCAGACCACCATGGAATAAAAGTTGAACTCAATTATAACAGGAATCTGCATACTCAAACCAAAACATGGAAGCTAAATAACCTTATGCTGAAAGACAGATGGGTCATTGATGAGATTAAGAAGGAAATCACTAGATTTTTGGAACAAAACGACAATGAAGACACGAATTATCAAAATCTCTGGGATACTGCAAAGGCAGTTCTCAGAGGGAAATTTATAGCACTGCAAGCCTTCCTAAAGAAAACGGAAAGAAAGGAAGTTAACAACTAATGGGACACCTCAAGCAAATGGAAAAGGAACCCAACCCCAAACCCAGCAGAAGAAAAGAAATAACCAAAATCAGGGCAGAATTAAATGAAATTGAAAACAAAAGAATTATACAACAGATCAACAAATCAAAAAATTGGTTCTTTGAAAAGGTCAATAAAATAGATACACCTTTGGCTAACCTAATAAGGAAAAAAAGACCAAAATCTCTAATTTCATCAATCAGAAATGGTAAAGATGAAATAACAGACCCCTCAGAAATTCAAAAAATCCTTAACGAATATTACAAGAAACTTTACTCTCAGAAATATGAAAATCTGAAGGAAATTGACCAATACTTGGAACCACGCTACCTTCCTAAACTTACTCAGAATGAAGTGGAAATTTGAACAGGCCGATATCAAGTTCTGTAATAGCATCAACTATACAAAATCTCCCTAAAAAGAAAAGCCTGGGACCAGATGGCTTCACATCAGAATTCTACCAAACTTTTCAAAAGGAACTAGTACCTATATTACTCAACCTTTTCCAAAATATAGAAAAAGATGGAATACCCAACACATTCTACGAAGCGAATATCACCTTGGTCCCTAAACTAGGAAAAGACCCACCTAGAAAAGAAAACCACAGACCAATATCAGTAATGAATATTGATGCAAAAATATTCAATAAGATCCTAACAAAAAGAATCCAGCAACACATCAAACAAATTATACACCACGACCAAGTGGGCTTTATCCCAGGATCTCAAGGCTGGTTCAATATATGCAAATCCATAAATGTAATTCAGCACATAAACAAATTAAAAAATAAAGACCATATGAGTCTCTCAATTGATGCAGAAAAAGCTTTTGATAATATCCAGCATCCTTTCATGATCAGAACACTTAAGAAAATTGGTATTGAAGGGACATTTCTTAAACTGATAGAGGCCATTTACAGCAAACCCACAGCCAATATCATATTGAATGGAGTTAAATTGAAATCATTTCCACTTATATCAGGAACCAGACAAGGTTGCCCATTGTCTTCATTGCTCTTCAATATTGTAATGGAAGTTCTAGCCATTGCAATTAGGGAAGAAAAGGCAATCAAGGGTATCCACATAGGATCAGAAGAGATTAAACTTACACTCTTCACAGATGATATGATTGTATATCTGTAAAATGCCAGAGATTCTACTATGAAACTGTTAGCAGTATCAAAGAATATAGCAGTGTCTCAGGCTACAAAATCAACACTCATAATTCTGTAGCCTTTATATATACCAATAATAGTCAAGCCGAAAAAACAGTCAAGGACTCTATCCCTTTCAGAGTAGTACCAAAGAAGGTGAAATATCTGGGAGTTTATCTAACAAAGGATGTGAAAGATCTTTTTAAAGACAACTATGAAACTCTAAGAAAAGAAATAGATGAACATGTCAACAACTGGAAAAGCATACCTTGCTCATGGCTGGGAAGAATCAACATTGTTAAAATGTCCATACTACCCAAAGCAATATACAATTTTAATGCAATTCATGTGAAAGCCCCATTGTCATATTTTTAAATGTGACCTCGAAAAAATAATACTTCCTTTTATATGGAATTAGAAAAAGACCTCGAATAGCCAAGACATTACTCAGAAATAAAAACAAAGAAAGAGGAATCACGCTACCAGACCTGAGACTGTACTACAAATCGATAGTGATCAAAACAGCATGGTACTGGCACAAAAACAGAGAGAGAAATATATGGAACAGAATAGAGAACCAAGAGATGAACCCAGCTACTTACCGCTATTTGATCTTTGAGAAGCCAATTAAAAACATTCAGTGGGGAAAAGATTACCTATGTAATAAATTGTACCGGTGAACTGGCTGGTGACTTGTAGAAGACTGAAACTGGACCCACACCTTTCACCTTTAACTAAGACAGACTCTCACTGGATCAAAGATTTAAACTTAAGACATGAAACTATAAAAATACTAGAAGAAAGTACAGGGAAAACTGTTGAAGGAATAAGTCTGTGTGAAATTTTTATGAGGAGGACTCCCCAGGCAATTGAAGCAGTATCAAAAATACACTACTGGTACCTGATCAAACTAAAAAGCTTCTGCACTGCTAAGAACACAGTAAGTGTAGCAGGCAGACAGCCCTCAGAATGGGAGAAAATATTTGCAGGTAATGCCTCCAACAAAGGTTTAATGACCAGAATCCACAGAGAACTCAAACATATTAGCAACAAAAGGACAAGTGATCCCGTCTCAGGGTGGGCAAATGACTTGAAGAGAAACTTATCTAAAGAAGATAGGCGTACAGCCTACAGGTACATGAAAAAATGCTCACCATCCTTAATCATCAGAGAAATGCAAATCAAAACTACTTTGAGATATCATCTAACTCCAGTAAGATTAGCCCACATAACAGAATCCCAAAACCAGAGATGTTGGCGTGGATGTGGAGAAAAGGGAACACTTCTACATTGCTGGTGGGAATGCAAACTAATATAATCCTTTTGGAAGGATGTTTGGAGAATATGTAGAGATCTAAAAATAGACCTGCCATTCGATCCTATAATTCCTTTACTAGGTATATACCCAGAAGATGAAAAATCACATCATAATAAAGATATCTGTACCAGAATATTTACTGCAGCCCACTTCATAATTGCCAAGTCATGGAAGAAGCCCAGGTGCCCATCAACCCATGAATGGATTAATAAATTGTGGTATATGTATACTATGCAGCCTTAAAGAAAGATAGAGACTTTCATGTTTACATGGATGGAGCTGTAACATATTCTTCTTAGCAAAGTATCTCACGAATGGAAGAGAAAATCTCCAATATATTCACCCCTACTATGAAGCTAATTTATAGCTTTCATATGAAGGCTAAAACCCAATTATAGCACACAAATATGGGGAAAGGTGCAAGGGAGGGGAGAGGAGGAGGGAGGATGAGTGGAGGGAGGGCGATTAGTGGGATCACATCTATTTGGTGCATCTTAGATGTACAAGTGAAACTTACTAAATGCTGAATATAAATGTCTTCATATAGTGATTAAAAGGCCATGAAGGCTATGTTAAACAGTTTGATGAAAATATTTCAGATTGTATTTGAAGTCAGCACATTGTGCCCCATGATTACACTAATGTACACAATTATGATTTAATAAAAGAGAGAGAGAGAGAGTAAAGGCTACTGATTTGTTGACATTGACTTTATACCCTGAGACATTACGGTATCTGCTGATGACTTTCAGGAATTTTGTGGTTGAGTCTGTTGGTTTTTCATATCATCAGCAAAGGGGGAGAGTTTAACCTCCTCTGCCCCCATTTGGATGCCCTTTATATCCTTCTGTTGCCTGATTGCTTTGGCTAGAACTTCCAGCACAATGTTGATTAATAGTGGCAATAGTGACATCCTTGTGTGGTTCCAGTTCTAAGTGGAAAAGTTGTCAGTTTTACACTGTTCAGTATGATGTTAGCTGTGGGTTTGTCATAGATGGCTTCAATCAGCTTAAGAAATGTGCCACCTATGCCTATTTTCTTAAATGTTCTTGTTAGAAAAGGATGATGGATTTTGTTAAATACTTTTTCTGAATTTATTGAGAGGAGCATATGGTCTTTGTTTTTGCTTCTATTGATATGGTGCATCACATATGGATTTGACTATGTTAAATCAACCTTGCATCCCTTGATTGTGGTGTATAATTCTTTTTAATGAGTAGCTGGAATCTATTAATTAAGATTCTGTTGAGTATTTTAGCATTGATATTTATCAGTGAAATTGATCTGTAGTTCTCCTTTTTGGGCAGGTCCTTTCCTGGTTTTGGAATCAAGGTGATGTTTGCTTTATAGAATGTGTTGGAGGGAAGGTTCCTTTCTTCTCCATATTTTGGAATGGGTTCAGTAATATAGGTACAAGCTATCTTTGAAGGTGTGACAGATTCTGATGTGAAGCCATCTGGTCCTGGGCTTTTATTATTATTATCATTATTATTGTTTTTTAAATTAAATCATAGCTGAGTCTCACTTTGTCACCCTCAGTAGAGTGCCATAGCATCAGAGCTCACAGAAATCGCAAACTCTTGGGCTCAAGCGATTCTCTTGTTTCAGCCTCTCAACTACCTGGGACTACAGATGCTTGCCACAACACCTGGCTATTTTTAGAGACAGAGTCTCACACTTGCTCAGGCTGGTCTCCAACCTCTGAGCTCAGGCAATTCACCCACCTCAACCTCCCAGAGTGCTAGGATTACAGTGAATAGCTACTGTGCCTGGCCACCTGGGCATTTTTTTAAATTTTTTTTTTTTTTTGCTTTTTAAAAATTTCAGTTGGCTTGCACTCTTCTTAGTTTCCGTTTTTTTTTTAAATCCATTCTCCTTGCTTGTAGTGATTCCTCGTGCCAGTTACCTCCCAAGTAGCTGGGATTACAGGCGCCCGCCACAACACCCGACTGTGTTCTTTCCTGGTGGTAGAGACGGGGTCTTTTACTCTGGCTCACTCATGCTTATGCTGGTCCCGAACTCTGTGAGCACTGGAAATCCACCCCCCTCGGCCTCCCACAGAACTGGGACTACAGGCGTAAGCCACCATGCCAGGCCTGGGCATTTTTCTTTTTGAAAGCTTTTGTATTGTTTCTGCAATCTCAGTGCTTAACATTGGTCTGTTCAAAAGATCCATTTCTTTCTTATTAAGTCTAGGAAGATGGTGTGATTCCAGGTATTGATCCATTTCCTCCACATTGTCAAATTTCTGGGCATAACATTTTTGGTAGTAGTCAGAAATAATCTTTTGTATCTCTGAGGCATCACTTGTTATTTCCCCATTTTTATTTCTGATTAAGATTATTAAAGATTTTACTTTTCTATTTCTGGTTAATCTGGCCAATGGTTTATCAATTTTATTTGTCTTTTCAAAGAACCAACTTTTTGTTTCATTGATTTTCTGAATGATTCTTTTATTTTCAATTTCATTTATTTCTTTTTGAGTTTTTTTTTTTTTTTTTTTGAGACAGAGTCTCATTATGTCACCCTTGTTAGAGTGTTGTGATGTTTCCGCTCACAGCAACCTCAAACTCCTGGGCTTAAGCTATTTTCTTGCCTCAGCCTACAAAGTAGCTGGGAATACAGGCACCCACCACAACACCCAGCTATTTTTTGTTGCAGTTGTCATTGTTGTTTAGCTGGCCCAGGCTGGGTTTGAACCCACCAGCCTTGGTGTATGTGGCTGGCATCATAACCACTGTGCTATGGTCACTGAGCCACAATTTCCTTTATTGCTGATTTAATTTGGTTATTTCTTTTCTTCTTCTAGGTTTGGGATTGGCTTGCTCTTCATTTTCCAGTTCTTTAACATTATTAATTAGGATATTGATGTGCTCTCTTTCTGTTTTTCGGATGTAGGTATCTAATACAAGAAATTTCCCTCTTAGGACTGCTTTCGTAGTGTCCCACAGGTTTTGGTAGCTTGTGTCTTCATTTTTATTATGCTCAAGTAAGTTAATGATTTCCTTTTTATCTATTCCAGGGCTCAACTTTCATTCGGCATTAGATTATTTTCTATGCCTTTCTGTGGGGATGACAATTTTTGTTGGAGTTGAGTTCCACCTTCATTGCCTTGTGGTCTGAGAAGATACAAGGTAAAATTTCAAATCTTTTGATTTTGTTGAGGTTTGATTTGTGTCCTAGGACATGATCCATTTTGGAGAATGTTCCATGGGCTGATAAGAAGAACATATATTCTTTATCTTTGGGATGGAGTGTTCTATATATGTCTATCAAGCACGGTGTTTTAGGGTCACATTGAACTCCCTTGTATCTTTCTTTAGTTTATACTTAGAAAATCTGTCCAGCTCTGTAAGGGGAGTGTGAAAGACCGTCCTATTATGGTGTTATGGGATATCATAGTGCTCAGTCTAATTAAAGTCTGTTTTAAGAATCTGGGAGCATTTAAGTTGGCACAGGTTCATGACAAAATGTCTTGGAGAAGCTCTATTTGAGTCGAGATGACCTGGGGTCCAATATCCCACTGAATGGACTGTGTCAGAATCTTTGGTGATATTTGGGAAATTTTCATTTATGATATCCTCTAGTGGGGCTTCCATTCATCTTGGGCCTTCTTCTTCCCCTTCTGGGATACTCATAACTCATATGTTTGAATGCTTTATGAAGTCCAATAATTCTGTCAGTGAATGTTCTACTTTCTCTCTCTTTTTTTCTGTGTCTTTAACTGTCTGAAAGAACTCTAGAGCTTTATCTCTACCTCTGAGATTCTTTCTTCTGCATGGTCTAATCTGTTATTTATACTTTCTACCATATCTTTAAGTTCCCTGATTGACTGTATCAATTCCTGTAGTTCATCTATATCCTTTCTATATTCTTCATATCATTCATCTCTTGTTTGATTCTATTTTGGGATTTCCTTTTGGTTATTTTTCACTTTCTCAGCAATTTCCTTCATTGTTTTTACTGTCCATATTTTAAATTCCCTTCTGTCATTTTTATTTGTTTATTTATTTTTTAGAGGGCCAGGGTCTCACTTTGTCACCCTTAGTAGAGTGCTGTGGCATAACAGCTCACAGCAACCTCCAGCTCTTGAGCTTAGGCAATTCTCTTGCCTTAGCCTCCAGAGTAACTGGGACTACATGCACCTGCCACAATGCCCAGATATATTATTTTGTTGTTGTTGCAGTTTGGCCAGGGCTGGGTTTAAACCTACCACCTTCAGTATATGGGGCCTGTGCCCTACTCACTGAGCCACAGGTGCTGCCCTCTAACATTTCTTTATAGGTGGAATCCTGTGCAGTAGCTACCTCATGATCCCTTGGGGGAGGGGTTCTCTGTTCTGGCTTTTCATGATGCCAGTATTTCTGTGCTGTTTCTTCCCCCTCTTTAAGTTACCATGCCTCTGATCTAAGGTGCTGAAGAGTCCTTTTGATCAAGGACTAAAAGGAAGAGAAGTGTGAAAAGCAAGAAGAGAAAAAAGATAAAAAAAGAAAAAAGAGAAAGGAACAGTGGTGAGTAAAAGAGAAGACTGACAAAAAGAAGAGAGGCACAGAAAGAGAGAGACTGGAGTAATAGAGATGTACAGTAAGGTACTTTGACCCACACCCATAAATCTGACCCACCCCCTCTAGTGGGGGTGGGTTGGGTGTGTCCATTGGTGTCTGGAGTTCTTTGCCAACCTAAGTAGACAGAGGACCCCACCTCTACCAAATAGAGAAGAAAAACATAAATTCTATATAAATCAAACCAAAACAAAAAAATAAAAGACCTTGAGGGGTAAAACTGGGGGGGGGGGGGACAAATAACAGGGACAGAAAAACTAGCAAAAAATAAAGCCCTTATCATTAAAGAAGGCAAAAATAAAAATATATATTTACATGGGAAAAATGAAGAAAAAAGATAAAGATAACTATAGGGGGAAAAGGTTGAAATAATATTTTTTAAAAGAAACACACACACACACATCTTGCTGAATATTGCCTAGACAACAGGTGATCTTCTGGGATATGAGATGCTCAACACAGTATAGCTGTATAAGATGTAGACTGGAAGCCTCTGCTGACTTATTTGTCCTCAAACCCCATAGTACTGGGCACCTGAATCTCTCCTCAGCCTGACTAATAGACACACCTCAACCTTTCCACACTGCATCCCTTAGTTAAGCTGTGGCTTTCCAAAGAAGGTGTGTGTTGCTCAGATATCTCCAGAAGTGGCTGCCTGCCTATCTGGATTGCCAGAACTGGCCTTGCTCTAGGACCCTGAGGGCCAAGCCTACAAGACAGCTATCCCACAATGGCTGCACCTGGCCTGCAGCTGAAAAATGAAAGCTACATTCTGCCCCAGTGGCTCAGTTCTAGCTTCTGAGAACTGTGCAAAGTCACTTGCTCACTTGCCCAAGGTCTCCCAAGGTAACTCAACCAAGTGCCCAAGTTGGAAAAAAAAAAAAAACCCTAAAGGGAAGGCCTTCCCTGCTTAGGTCCTGCCCCAAGGGCAGGGTCCCTTAAGACCTGTGGATCTGACCTTGGTTGCCTGAAGAAATGTAAGGTTAGAAACAATGAGAGAAAAAGAGACAAGACTCACAGAATAGAATTTTCAAAGGTGAAAGCACCACTGCCTGTTTGTGGGGTTCCAGTGAGTGGTGCGGTGTGTTTGTTCCACAGCTTTTATTGAAGGCTATTTGATCATTACCCCAGAGGGTAATCTGAGGAAGGGAACAAAGTCATCAGCAGTTACTCTGAGTGAGCATATCAGCTCCTATTGTTTCTATAATCATTAACTTTAAGATTTTGAGCAGTCTTGAGAAATCCAGATCCTTTTGTGGGGGCAGCCTCCTGTCTGTGGTCACACACACAGATTCCTGGGGGGAGGGGGAGTGTTAATACCTGGTAGTTCACTGTGGAGTCAAATGTCATAAGCATCAATCTCCTCTGAAAAATCAGTGGGAAGGAGGAATTTTCCTCTTGTCACCACCACAGACAGTCTTCCTCTATGATAAGGGATATAAACACTCCTACCCATATTTCAGGGCTCAAGCTAGTCCCTTGATCTCTGCCTCAGCCAAACACATATCTCCACAATGGGTATTTGCTTTGACTGTTAACTGAGCGGGAGGTGGGCCTAGTTAATGTTTCTTGCTAGGTCTTGCACACAGCTTCCTCTATGGCCATTATTCCTTCAGAGTGCTTACAGACTCAGCAGGAATGATTGCAAGCTGTATCCCCTACAGACCAGGCTTCTAGGAAATGCAGGAAACTTGCTCAGATAAGACATTTTTCAACGAGTGGTTTAAAGGTAAACTAGCTGACTTTCCTTTGTTCTGCCTCACTTAGCTTACTTTTTCATTTTCCCCCTTTTCTGGAGGTGTATTCCCTTTCCAAGAATAGGGTCTTCAGTCCTGATTCTGCCTGCACTTCCCTCTCTGCAAACTCTCATTGCTGCTGTAGCTGCTGCCACCACAGCCACAAAAGCTGTCCAGCTCAGACTGTTTGCAAATACTTGCTGTTTCTCCACTGCTTTTGTCCTCCTCTTGGGGTCCTGAAATCTCCTGCTGCCTCCCTGTGCCCCCAAAGAGATGTTTCTGGGTAAAGCCCACAAGTCAGAGGTGCCTAGAGTCTTCTCTCCACAATCTCACCATGCCCAGTTGCACAGAAGCTGTCTCTAGTCTGCCATCTTGCTCCCTCCCTGCTCCTATTTTTATTTCTGTTTCAACAGGAGGGGCACACAGTTAGGGATGTATACGGTATTGGGCTGGCCTAATGTAAACTTCTCTGCTTCTTGAAGCAGGTCACAAGTACTGGCAACAGCATTAAGGCAAGAAGGCCATCCCTTTGTGACAATGTCTAATTGCTTTGAAAAGTAAGCAACACATCTCTTGATAGTTTGTAGGTCCTGAGTTAACACTCTCAGGTTCATTCTTTGCCTCTCATGCATGAAAAGATGAAAAGCTTTTTCATATCTGGGAATCCCAATTCCAGGGCAGTCAATGAATTTTTCTTCATATTTAAAAAGGCCTTTTGACAGTTGCCCAGTCTAGAATGGGTTTATCTTCTTCTTCCCTTAAGGAATCATACAGAAGCTTAGAGATAAATATAAAGTAGGAATCCAGACACAGCATAATCTAGCCATGCCCAGAAGCTGTGTAGCTGTTGCCAAGTGATAGGTCTAGCTAGTCTGGTGAGAGCTAGACCAGGGAGCTGATTCCTCTGTCCTTGAGAAATCTGGAACCCAAGATATTTAACTGAAGGCCATGAAACTTGAGCCTTTTTCTTGAATACCTTGTACCCTCACTCAGCCAAAAAGTTTAGAGTCAATATAATGTTCTGATCAGACATCTCCTTTGTGGTGCTAGCAACTAATATGTCATCAACATATTGCTGTAAAGTTCCACCCTTTAATTGGAGGTATCTGATGTCTTTATCAAGAATTTCTCTAAAAATGGTAGGGATTTTCAAAACCTCAGGGAAGAGCGTGGTGCCTGTAGCTTAGCAGCTAGGGTGCTGGCCACATACACTGGGGCTGGCAGGTTCGAACCCAGCCTGGGCCTGCCAAATAACAGTGACAACTACAACAACAACAACAACAACAACAACAACAAATAGCTAGGCATTGTGGCAGATGCCTGTAGTCCCAGATACTTGTGGGGTTGAGGCAAGAGAATCACATAAGCCCAAGAGTTTGAGGATGCTGAGAGCTATGGTGCCATGGCACTCTACCGAGGGTGACATAGTAAGACTCTGCCTCAAAAAAAAACCCAAAAAACCTTGGGGAAGAACTGTCCAGTAGTATTATTGCTTTGCTTTTGTATCTGCATCCTCTCATTTAAAAGCAAACAGTTCTTGTGACTCTGGGCTCAAAGGGATACAGAAGAAATCATCTTTTATATCTAAGGCTGTGAACCAGCAAATCTCACCAGTCAGGACTATGAGCAGCAAGCACATAAGGATTGAGGACCATTGGGTGAATGTCTTCTATAATTTGATGGATGGCTGTCAGGTCCTGAGCAAATCTTAGACCCATGTTTCTGGACCAACAGGATGGCTATGTTATATGTGGACAAGAAAGTTCTAATAAGTCCAAACTGAAGAAAATCAGACAGCAGAGGCTAGATTACTCAGTGAACTAATTCTCTCAATGAGTATTGTTGTAAGTATGGTGGTGCCACTCTCACCCATACATATGGCACAGCGGTCTTATCCCATCTGTCCACACCTCCAAAGTCTATAACTATTTCTTTCTTTCTTTCTTTTTTTTTTTTTTTGAGACAGAGCCTCAAGCTGTCGCCCTGGGTAGAGTGCTGTGGCATCACAGCTCACAGCAACCTCCAACTTCTGGGCTCAAGCGATTCTCTTGCCTTTACCTCTTGAGTAGCTGGGACTACAGGCGTCCCCTGCCCCATAACACCCGGCTATTTTTTATTGCAGTCATCATTGTTGTTTGGCCGGCCCAGGTTGGATTTAAACTCACCAGCTCAGGTGTATGTGGCTGGTGCCTTAGCCACTTGAGCCACAGGCGCTGAGCCTGTACAATTATTTCTTAAGGAATGGATTCAGAGGCTTCTGGTGGCAGCAGGGCAGCCTGAAAGGCACAGACCTCTTCTGGAGCACCCTGATATTCAGTCATCCTGGGCCAAAGGTAACTTTGGCATTCAGTTTAATTAAAAGATCATTTCCCACCAAAGGAATGGGACACCCAGGCATATAAGGGAAAACTATGTTTTAAATGAGTCTGGCCTCATTGTTTAAGTTTGGGGGAAACCACAGTCACTTTTATATTCTCTAAGGACAGTTTGGACAGCTGAGTGTTCGTTATTGAATACATAGCACCAGTATCCAAAAAGTCCAAAAGTTAATTTACCACTGTCATCACCACTCAGAACTCAATGTGGGAAATATGGAGAGTATTGCTTGGGTTGGGAGAAACCCCTGGCTCTTGTCATTGCTGGTCCCTGTCCTAAATATCTTTGGCCTCAAACCTCCTGGTACCTCAGGCATCTGGTGAATGGAAAGGGGATTATTCTAAGCATTAGCCTTTTAAAGCTATGAACAATCTCTTTTCTGCTACCCTTACTATTTCCAATAGGCTCATTGATTGGGACCCACAGTGGGATGTCCCTTTTAGTTAAAGTTCTGGCCCTACCTTGGGCAGAGCATCTAAAGGAAGTTCATGTTGCAGTCCTGAAATTTCTTGAGTCAAAGCAGCAGCTAGAAGGCTGGTCTATTGTTTTATCTTCCTTTCTTTTAATCATCTCATCTCAATCGGTAACACCTTAAAAGTAATCTCCACCAGTTGAGACATGGTCATATGCAAAACACCATCTATTTTTTTTTTTTTGTAAATTTTACCAAATGTCAGTAGTGCTTTGACTGACAAAAGTCATATTTACATCTTAGAATTTGCTGAAACTTCTAGATCAATGTCCATATACTGTCTGTACACTTGAAAAATCTGCTCTCTGAATTCTAAGGGGTTCTAATTAGGCTTCTGGCTAACTTTCTGGACTTTATTAAGATGGCATTCCATTGCAAAGGCCAACCAAGATGTAATCTCAATGATGCTCCACCTTAGGTCTATCTGCACTGTTCACATTCCATCCTGGGTCCAAGGTGGGCACTGTGACCTTAGCAATTAAGGAATGGGTTACTGGGAAAGGCAGCTTGAATGCAGTCCACTTCTCTGGTCTTATCTAGAACCGTTCTCTGCTACTCTGAGGTCAGTAAAGTGTTAAGCAGATTTTGAACATCTATACAAAAAGGGTCGTGGGTGGCAAATATTGAGGGAAATAAGTGTCCCATTCTCCGTGGGTCATTCTGACCTGATATATAAAAGCATGTTGTTTTTCTAATTAAAAAAAGTCAGAGGTAAGGCTCGGTGCCTGTGTCTCAAGCGGCTAAGGCACCAACCACATGTACCTGAGCTGGCAGGTTTGAATCCAGTCTGGGCCATCCAAACAACGATGATGGCTGCAAACAACAACAACAACAAAATAGCCAGGCATTGTGGTGGACGCTTATAGTCCCAGCTACTTGGTAGGCTGAGGCAGGAGAATTTCTTGAGCCCATGTGTAGGAGGTCGCTGTGAGCTATGATGCCATGGCACTTTACCCAGGGTGACAGCTTGAGGCTCTGTTTCAAGAAAAAAAAAGTCAGAGGTAGAAAACAGATAGTGGGCCCAAATAAACCACATGCTCTGACATGTGTTGGCATCAATGTCCCTATAAGTATCTGCTGAAGTGGATGTACTCCTGGCGTTATGGAGGTACCCTGACTAGATTTGGTTCCCTGTCAGGTATGTGTGTCTGTGTGCGTGTGGTGGTCATTCTTGTTTCTCCTGGTTTCTGACACTGTGAAGATGAGAACCCTAGCTCAGGTGCTGGTGGTATAGCACTGGCCCCTCCATAAGGAGGGAGAGGGGGAGCTGGTGGTTCATTTAATCAGAAAATCAAAGTATTATCACCTTTTCCATGGGAGCAGGTGACACATTTTTTTTCTCATCATTGGCCTGCTGGATCATAACCTTATGCATCTTCTGTGTTGGTTTATTTTGCCAAAGCAACATAAAACATTATATATAGGGGATCTCATCTTATTTCTCTTCAATTTCCTAGAATAAATCAAACCCCAGAATTATATTGTAGTTAGGGGATCCATTCACGAGCCACTGTTGTCTTGATCTCAGTGAGTATTGTGGCCAAGCAGTGTTAACAAACAAAAACTGTGGGTCAACAGGGAATACCTGAAGGACATCTAATTTTTTAAGAAAGCACCCTAGTAGACTGTCCTCTGATATGGCAGACACCTGATTCTCCATACTAGTTTGTGTGTTTGTTTAAAAGCTAGACTTCTGGTCAGCTCCAACATTGTGGTATAGAGATATCTTCTCACCATCCTGTCTTGAGAAGGTAAGGGAGAGGAGCGACTGGCCATCCCCAGCTGGACCATCCAGCCCTGAAACAGCATTGTGAAGGTACAGAAGAACAGTGTGAAACATCAGGAGTGGAAAAGATAAGAAGGGAGGATAGCCAGTATGGAAAGTGGGTGCAGAGGAGCATGGTGACCCAGGAACAAAACCTGCATGTGGAATCCCTGGGCATTATATTGAGAATTTCAGATGAACAAAGCCATATATCTAAGAAGTGCACTTGAATCTCAAGCCTGCTGAATTAGGTAGAGAGAATGGGATTCATATGGCATTCAGTAGCCTCAAAGACCACAATAGAATTCTCTTTAACAACAACAACAAAAAGATTCATTGCAAAGAGATAATGATAAAATGAGGTGGCTCCTGTAGTTCAGTGGGTAGGGCGCTGGCCACATACACTGAGGCTAGTGGATTCAAATGCAGCCCCAGCCAGCTGAAACAACAATGACAACTGCAACAAAAAAATAGCCAGGCATATGGTGGATGCCGGTAGTCCCAGCTACTTGGGAAGGGGAGGCAAGAGAATTGGTTACGCCCAAGAGTTTGATGTTCCTGTAAGCTGTGACACTATAGCACTCTACTGAGGGCAACATAGTGAGACTCCATCTCAAAAGAAAAAAAAAAAAAAGAAAAAACCAGAAAGGTAGAAATTCCCCATACCAAGGAGGATAGAACTGACATGACTTACTGCTCCCCTGTATTCTACTTTGCCTGAATATTCACAGTGTACTAAATCTCTGCTTGAATTGTCTTTTTTCCCTACAAAAAACAGTTAAACAGTTTCCTTGTGAGAACCACCTAAAAATTCAGGACATAATGCCCAATTGACATATACTTCCTGAACAAAATGAAGAATAGGGCCATAGTTTAAAAATTTCCAAAACCTAGGGAAGACCTTTGAAAGTTTGTGAAAAATATTTCATCTTAATTGAAACTTATGACCCAGGATACCTGATGTCTACCAACTAATACATAAGTGGGTGAGACCTGGGGAGAGGCAAATGGATAAAAAGGACAAGAGTGGTATTTTTCATGAGAATGCTATCAAAGATCCAACAAGACCGAGCCAGTCTACTTGTGGGCCAGGCAAGCCTGAAAGATCACAAATGACCATTTATTTTTATTTTTTATTAAATCATAGCTGTGTACGTTACTGCAATCATGGAGTAAAATGTGCTGGTTTCATATGCAATCTGAAACATTTTTATCAAATTAGTTAACATAGCCTTCATGACATTTTCTTACTTATTGTGGCAAGACATTTATATTCTGCATTTAGGAAGTTTCACCTATACCCTTCTAAGTTGCACCGTAGGTGTGATCCCACCAATTACCCTCCCTCCAACCACCCTCCCCACTCCCCTCCCCTCCCTTGACCCTTTCCTCATATTCTTGTGCTATAATTGGGTTATAGCATTCATATGAAAGCTATAGATTAGATTCATAGTAGGGCTGAGAACATTGGATACATTTTCTTCCATTCTTGAGATACTTTGCTAAGAAGAATATGTTCCAGCTCCATCCATGTAAACATGAAAGAGGTAAAGTCTCCATCGATCTTTAAGGCTGTATAATATTCCATGGTGTACATATACTATAACTTATTAATACATTCATGGGTCGATGGGCACTTGGGCTTCTTCCATGACTTAGCAATTTTGAATTGAGCTGTAATAAACATTCTGGTACAAATATCTTTGTTATAATGTGATTTTTGGTCTTCTTGATATACACCTAGTAGTGGAATTATAGGATCGATTGGCAGGTCTATTTTTAGATCTCTAAGTATTCTCCAAACATCTTTCCAAAAGGAGTGTATTAGTTTGCATTCCCACCAGCAATGTAGAAATGTTCCCTTTTCTCCACATCCACGGCAACATGTCTGGTTTTGGAATTTTGTGATGTGGGCTAATCTTACTAGGGTTAGATGATATCTCAAAGTGGTTTTGATTTGCATTTCTCTGATGATTAACGATGATGAGCATTTTTTGCATGTGGTTGTAGGCCATGAGCCTGTCTTCATCAGAAAAGTTTCTGTTCAAGTCTCTTGCCCACATAGAAATAGGGCTATTTGTTCTTTTCTTATTGATTAGTTGGAGTTCTCTGTAGATTCTAGTTATCAGACCTTTGTCAGAAGCATAACCATGTTACTATAATTGTTTGGAGGCACCATGAACCATGTCCATAGAAGATAGTGAACTTCATTGATCAATGTCATGTGCATTCTATTTGCTGCAATAACGGACTGGTCTCTCCCCCTCCCTTTACTTGGACCTCCCTATTCCCTGAGACACAACAATATTGAAAATAGGCCAATAAATAACACTACCACAGACTCAGAGTGTTTGAGTGAAAGGAAAACCTGTACATCTCTCACTTCGAATCAAAACTTAAAAATGATTAAGCTTAGTGAGGAAGGCATGTCAAAAGCTGACACAGACTGAAAGCTAGCCACATTATCCCAAATAGCCAATTTGTGAAAGCAAAAGAAAAGTTCTTGAAGAAAATTAAAAGTGCTACTCCAATAAACACATGGGTAAGAAAGAGAAATGGGCTTATTGTTGACACGGAGAAAGTTTAAGTGGTTCAGTTGGAAGATTAAACTAGCCACAATGTTCCTTTGCAAATTCTCTAACTTCTCCTTTGCAAATAGACTATAACTCTCTCTAATTCTATGAAGGCTTCGGAGGAAGCTGCTGAAAAAAAATTTGAAGATGGCAGTTGATTCTTTAAGGCAGGAAGTCACCTCCATAACATAAAAGTACAAGGTGAAGCAGCAAGTATTGATGTAGAGGCAGCAAGTTACTCAGACATAACTAAGATAACTGATGAAGGGGGCTACACTAAACCACAGATTCTCAATGTAGACAAAACGGCCTTCTATTGGAAGCAGCAGCCATCTAGGATTTTCACAGCTAGACAGGAGAAGTCAATGCCTGCCTTCAAAGGACTGGCTGACTCTCGTGTTAGGGGCTAATGCAGTTGATATCTTTAAGGGGAAGGCAATGATAATTTACTAATCTAGAAATCCTAGGGTCCATAAGAATTATGGTAAATTAACTCCTTCTGTGCTCTATAAATAAAACAACAAAGCCTGGATGACAGCACAGCTGTGTATATACTATGGTTTACTAAATCTATATAGATAGATAGATAGATAGATAGATAGATAGATAGATAGATAGATAGATAGATTTTTTTTTTTTTTTTTGAGACAGAGCCTCAAGCTGTCACCCTGGGTAGAGTGCAGTGGTATCACAGCTCACAGCAACCTCCAACTCCTAGGCTCAAACAAGTCTCCTGTCTCTGCCTCCCAAGGCAAGTAGGCACCTGCCACATGCCTGGTTTTGTTTTGTTTTGTTTTGTTTTGTTTTGTTTTGTTTTTTGGTTGTAGCCATCATTGTTGTTTGGTGGGCCCAGGCTGCATTTGAACCTGCTAGCTCAGGTGTATGTGGCTGGCGCCTTAACCACTTGAGCCACAAGCACTGAGATAGTTTACCAAATATTTTAAGCCCACTGTTGAGACCTACTGGTCAGATCTACTGTGCTATATCTTTCAAAATATTACTGCTTATCGATAACACATTTAACACCTAAGAGCTCTGATGGAACTATACAAGGAGAGTATCATTTTCATGCCTCCTAACACATCTATACTGCAGCCCATGGATCAAGGAATAATTTTTACTTTCCATTCTTATTATTTAAGAAATATATTTTGTAAGACTATAGCTGATATAGTGATTCCCCTTATGGATATGAGCAAAGTAAATTAAAAATCTGGAAAGGTTCATATTAGGGCTGAGTACATTGGATACTTTTTCTTCCATTCTTGAGATACTTTGCTAAGAAGAATATGTTCCAGCTCCATCCATGTAAACACAAAAGAGGTAAAGTCTCCATCTTTCTTTAAGGCTGCATAGTATTTCATAATGCTAACTTCCTGACTTTACCAAGCCCAGTCAATGCTCAGAGTTTGCAGAGGTAGTGCTCCCCTCAGGGAGAATCAACTCAGCTTAGTCCTATCAACAGGTTGTTTCAGTGATATTTTTGGAGTGCCAGTATTTCATCATCATCATTGTTAACATGCATTGAGTTCCAACTATCTACCAGGCACTTGCTAAATGGTTTAGATACCTAATAATCACGTCCCTTACACAAATAGAGTACTTTTAAACAAGTAATTAAATTATAGCAGGAACAAAATACCTTCCAAAGAAGAAACCTATACTTTTCACTCTCCTTCTTCCTGGAAGAAGGAAAACTATGGGAGCCAAAGGAATCCAAGTCTAAGGGATATTTCTGGGCAAATTTCCTTGGTGAGTATCCCTGGAAACCATCTGTGATTGCAGTGGCATGGGCCTTTATAGTTCAGCTCCATTGAGTTCAATTAAAAAGTCCAACAATGGAAATAAATGTGCCTCTTCTTATAATCTTAAAGGGAGGTGATCTTCTCACAGAAAATATTAGCTGATGAAATAAATAAAGAAGGCATTAGAAACACGAACAAAATAAAGTTAGAGGAGTCTTTAAGGAGGAGAAATGCCTACATTTTGCCTTCTACCTTCAAATAAAGAATAACAGATATTTCCTCGGCAAACTGAGAGAGGGAAATGGGGTGACTGAGCTTTCCAACTAAAATAACATCAACTATATATTGTAATTTCACTTTTGCAACACCACACTTTTGCCTTTGTGGCACTGCCAGTAAAAATTCATTTTCAAGCCGCACACCTGAGCAACTGCGCCTTCGCCTTAATCCATTTTCCCTGCTAAGAGCCGAGGGGAGAGGGAGCCTGTCTAAGAAGGATGGACAGCAGAGCACTCCATCGGAGGAAGCCACATGCTAAATTAATCATGTTCCAGCTAGAATTTGCAATTCTTTGAGAGATGCTCTAGATGGTATGAAAAATTTAGAGGTAACAGGGAAAGAAGGAGAGAGGTTGTGAGGTAGAAAGCTTCAGAGGGCACTTTAAGTGTGAAAGATGCATTATAGTTGCTCACACATGAACATAGTAGCTTGCCTTACCCACAATGCAATAAATAAGGACTGTGTTCCCATAGAAGTGTCCCGTGAAGGGAGCTGTCATCCTGGAACATAGAAAGTTCAGATTCAAAGGGCATTTTCAGTGATTAGTATAAACATGACTCTCATCCATCTTAAATTAGTAGTACTAATTGATCAAAACCAAATCTAAGGATTAGTGTCAGCAAAGAATGACAAGCTGTGCCTATGAGGATCTCAGCAACACTGCAGAGATGAATTTGGGGAGTTTTTGATGACTAATATTTGAATATTTATCTTTTGCTTCTGTTTCTGCTATTATCAAACTAGTTTTATTTCTGGATTCTGAGGATACACTCTTTGCATGATGGGCTTTTGCCTTTGGTCTTCTGCATGACTGTAGCCAAATATGTTCTCTTCTATAGTTACTTGTTCTCAAAAATCAAATAATAATCCTGCTGTTATAAATGAAAGCCATGAGGTATTTTGTTGTTTATTTTAGAACAAATGCTTTATCGAGAATTATCTCTGATATTTAAACTTTTTAAAAAGAGCCAGGCAGGGTGGCTCATGCCTGTCAGAAGGCCAGGGTAGAAGGATCACTTGAGGCCAGGAGTTCAAGTCCAGCCTGGGCAAAATAGTGAGACCCCACTTCCACAAAATATTAAAAATTAACCAATCATGGTGGCTGGTGATTCTAGTCTCAGCTACTGAAGAGTTGAGACAAGGGGATTGCTTGAGCCCAAGAGTTCAAGGCTGCAGTGAGTTATTTATTATTGTACCATTGCACTCTAGTCAGGGCAACAGAGCGAGATTTGATCTCAAAAAAATAATAAGAAGGAAAAGAATAGAAAATGCAATGACTTTAAGTAAAATCTAAAATAACAAGAACTTTATCCAGAAGGAAATGCCATTTAGTGCAACATTGTATGGCAGTTATAAGTTTACAAACAAAGCTGGAAATATTCTACCTGTATCACACCTTGTTCTCAATCCCAGCCACATATTTCCCACTGATATTGCAATTTCCTTTCTCATGGTGGAAAATGTCTTTCCTGATGACCATAGAAGAGGAGAGGACAGCAAACTTCATAGTAAATGACAAGACCTCCACCTGCAGGCACACATTGTCACCTTGACTGGTTGTGATAGTGACAGGCGAAGGAGTGCCATGGTTAACCCTTGCTCGCCCATGCTCACAGAGCCTCTGGCTGCCATGTCTTCTAATGCTTTTCCCCTCTCTTACTCAATAATTCCATGTCAGCTCTCCTTCATTCTCCAAACCCCACGTGGGATTTCCTGTCCCAAATCCCATGTTCTTAATCTCATGCCTTAAACCAGCAGCCCAAAACTCAGTCAATGATGAGCCTCAACACAATTCAGGCCACTCTCAGGAGCTCGAAGATCCCTGACTTGTGAAGAGACATTTTCTCTTATCGTGACAGCAATTAATGTGGTATGGCTTGCTGGTTCGTTATATTACCTCCACCCAAACAACTTACTTTTGTTCTCTCTTTTCCATGCCCCACTTTCTGCTGGGCAAAAGAAAACAAGAAAGAGCTTCTTCTCTCCTCAAGAGAAGTGAATGCAGGTGGTGAGCTTCTCCGAACCAGCTCACCTGTTCAGTAGCCAAAGAGAGCCAGGAGCACCCACTAGAAAGCAGCCCTCAAAACTATCTGAATGCGAAAAAGGTTCTGAGCCCTTCCTGGCTCTGGGCTTTCTTTCAGTTCCTCCAAAGCACCATACCCCTCAACCTTCATGCAAGCCATTGTTCCATCTTCCTAGGATGGACTTGGAAGATCTAACGTGGTCTCAAGCTTCTAGTCTCAACATGGACTATATCATTCAGGAAGACCTTGACTAAGGCCCACACAAATGCACTGAATTAGTCCCCTGTGCTAAATGCTCCTCTAGCACGTGGTACTTCTACTTCTATGAAGCACAAATCCTCCAGCTCCGTGACATTCACTGTCGCTTTTCCACGCTGTCTGATTGAACAGACCACTGGGCCTGCCGGTTCAGTATTGTTCTGCCAGTGGATAGCAATGTTTATGAAATGAATAAATAATGCAAGAATAGCATTTGATTCTTTCTTACATATGCCATAATATTTAGCAGAGTAACTAAAGCATAATTAGCACTCAATAAAATGCTTATGGATTAAATGCAGGAATGAGAACCCTCAGGATTGCAGCAGAATTCAGCACTACCCCAAATCAATGGGGAAAATCCTTCCTACCATGGTTCTTTCCTGATCTCTCAGTGGGCTTCTTGCTTTGCTTCTTGGCTCAGATAAAAGCTAGAAAGAACAGCACTCCAGGAGGGGTGGGAGGGAAGTAATATGGAAGGGAGATTAAACTGGCACAATCAAAAGTAATATTCTTCCCTTTTTCTTTCAACTCCTACTGTTAAATACCACCCCACCCCTAGAGGAAAAGATCACTGGAAGCACACCCATAAAAAAGTCACTCTTATGTGTTTTTTGTAAGAAGTATACTATTTAAATTCTTACCCATGAATATGTAACTAATATTGACTAATGAAAAGCATAAAAGGAAGCAAGCTAAGACCTTTTAAAGCATATTCATCGAAATTAAGGTCATATGTAAGAAATTTGTATAAAAAAATTTTTCTGAGCCACGTCCTGAACTCCAGAGGGTATATTAAATAATGAAAATGGAAACCACTGGGAGTTGGTGCTGGTTAGTATGATGGCACAGTATAGAGCTCCCTGTGTGGCTTGAAAAATTAAGGATTTTTTTCCTTCTTCCTTTACCTAGTAGCCTCTAAAATTAAAACAGTTTTCTTTTCTTTGTGTAGTAATACAAGCTAACCAAATTAGGCTCTAATATTTTCCTTCAATGACTTGGAAAGTCATGCAAATGTTTGTTTGGGGAGTTGCCTATACAGAAACAGAAATAAAAGACCATAGCAGGAAGATTTAAAAAGGAAAAAAAAAAAAAAAGGAGGGAGCAAGATAAAACAAAGAATTCTAAGGATTGTCACAATCTGATCTGCATAAATAAAAGATAACGGCTTCAGTGAGCTGGCCAACCTTTCTGCGGAGCGATCGGTCTATGGAGAGTCATGTCTGAGGCTGCAGGTCATTATGGCAGGATAAAGCCCATTGCTCATTTGTATTAAAGGATCTTGCCTGTTAAGGGCTTGATTCAGATCTTAGACATAAATGCACACAGGGCTGCACACCTTGTTAAGTCAATTGCTACATACGCATTCCCTCTCTCACATACACACACACACACACACACACACACGCAGATTTTATCATTCACACTTCCACCCTTAGCCCTAATGCTCTCCTCTGGACTTAGAAAGGATAACATTTAGGTAGATCAGAAGTGCTCACATTGAGAGGACTGAATCATAAAAGTTTCTCTTGACATACAAATTATTTTCCAATTTTGTGTAGAAAGCACTAATTTCCTTCCCTTGCTACATCAAGAGAAGAAAGTGAAACTGTTTCCATTTTTGTTTTTCATATTTGATACACTTTCTTATCTGGTTCCAGGCAAGTGGATTGATCCTAGTCAGCATCTGGAGACTTAAACAATGGAAACATCCATATTTTTTTTAAAAAATCAGACAATCGAGTAAACAAAGCCTGACTACAAAAATGGATAAATGTGGAATAGGAAACCAGGCAAAGTGCAGGAAACACCTTAGGTGTGAAGAGGAGCTGTAGGTATAGATGAAAGACTCCCTTGGCTGGCCTCACAAGGTGGCTGCAGCTTTAGTAAGGTCCCCAGTTTACAGACCTGCAGTTTGGGAACTCCAGTGTGTCACTTCTCCCAGGCACAAGCAGAACCTGCTGTATTAATTCACATCAACAATAATCAAAAAACTTATCTGGATATGAATTTCCCATTAAGAAAGGCAAACAACTACTTTATAAGACAATAATAATATGAGGTAGTAGGAATGTTCTGGATGGAAGATTGGGGCTCCAGTCCTGGCCTGCTCACTTTCCACCTATGTCTCTCTGGTTCTTTGTTTTCCTTGTATTTCCTAAGTGAAAGGTATAAAGAGTTAATATAATCAATGAGAAAATAGTTTAATAGATAAGTGGGCGGGCGGCACCTGTGGCTCAGTGGGTAGGGTGCTGGTGGGTTTGAACCCGGCTGTCCAAACTGCAACAAAAAATAGTGGGGCATTGTGGCCAGCGCCTGTAGTCCCATCTACTTAGGAGGCTGAGGCAAGAGAATCACCTAAGCCCAGGAGTTGGAGGTTGCTGTGAGCTGTGAAGCCTACCAAGGGTGACAAAGTGAGACTCTGTCTCAAAAAAAAAAAAAAAAAAAAGTACAGATAAGTGGACAAGGCCAGGAATGAAGGCAGTATGGTCCTGTGGTTTTCAGGCAAAAGTGTGGGTAACCTGGGGGTCTTTAGCTGTATCACCCATGGGAAACTTGTACCAAGTGGTTCTATAGCAGAGATGTTGGAATAATCTGAAAGCAACATAGAAGAGATAAAAAGGCTGATTTTGCAGACTGTTCCCAAATCTCTGAAAGAGATAATTGACTTATTTTATGGGAAACTACTGCCTAGAACAATGGTTCTTAGTGGGAATGCTACTGGCCTTTAGGGAAGGTTTTGGAAACTGGGTTGGGGTTAATTGTCACAATGATCAGGGTCACTGGTGTGTCTTACAGTGCACAAGATAGTCCTACACTAGGAAGAATTGTTCTACTTCTCCCAAACCTTTGATATGTTGTCACACTAATGAAGGTATATTTATAATTACAGTAGAAACTCCACAGTTGACTGCGTCCCTACATTGCTACATTGGCCACCTTCTTAACTGGACCTAATTTTCACAGACTGGACATGCTCCTTCTGTATGGATCATAGGCCCAGTTCCTTATGTTGACCACCTCCACATGTTGGTCAGTTTCTTACCATCCCTTGGGTGGTCAAGTACAAAGGTTCTACTATATTTAGTTTTGTTTCACATGTAAACACATAGTATTATTTGTGTCAATAACCAAAACAAAATGCATAGTATTATTGACTTTCCAGGATGGCAACTGAAAAGCCAATCAAGGGAATATCATTCTTTATATTCTGACTTTTGTCAAAGTGTTCACAGTTTTGGAAAATCAGACCACTCATTATATTTCTGTGAACAATGGGACAGTGACACAAGTCGGTATTCGTGGCTGTGGGATTCATATGTGGCAAATTTTTTTTTTGAATAAATGCCTTTCCTTTTATTTCTCCCTTATTATAAAGCTAGGGCATTGTTCTAATACTTGCAATTAGGAGCTATTACAAAATATTTGTAGATAAAAAGGGAGTTTAAGTATGACAACATTTAGAACACTAATCTAGGGCAAAGACAATCTCTATGGCATAAAAAGAACTAAAGGGGAGTTCTCAAAAGTTAGGATGAGAAGAATGGAAGAAGGTGAAAATTTGAAGGGAGAGAGTTGGAGGTGAGGCATGTCTGGCTCCTGAAGACCTGATGACTATGTGGTCATCCCAGGGAGATGGGAGGTGGAGCCGAAGCATGGCCCTCTAGACTTGCTTCCCATTTGGAACCCTGGGAAGATGCCACTTTGCATTATACCCCCACTCACATCATGGTAGCCACAGTAGAAGAGACATGAGGTGGGGCAAAGACAGAGCAAAAAAGGGTGAGATGCCCTTGTTCCCATGGGAAAGGTGTGGAAGGATTTGAGACATTTAAAAGTCAGAGACAACCTGGGTGCCTGTGACTCAAGCGGCTAAGGCGTCAGCCACATACCAAACAACAGTGATGGCTGCAACCAAAAAGTAGCTGGGAGTTGTGGCAGGCACCTGTAATCCCAGCTACTTGGGAGGCAGAGACAGGAGAGTCACTTGAGCCCAGGAGTTGGAGATTGCTGTGAGCTGTGATGCCACAGCACTCTACCCAGGGTGACAGCTTGTGGCTCTGTCTCAAAAAAAAAGTCAAAGAGACAGATAGTCAACCACAGATGGCTGTGTTGACAGTTTGGTGACCCTGAAGCAGAGTCTGTGGGTAGATGGTCAAACCAGGGAAGGATGGAGACTGTGACTAAGATCTGCCTACTGTAACCCCTGCAGGGCCAGAGAGGAAGCCCTGATGGGGCCAAGAGAACAGAGGCCAGCAGCAGGTGAACAAAGAACATCTCCAAATGGCCAGTGCTCAGATCCAAGACCGCTGTGTCACAAGGTCACTATTCCGCTATACCCAGAAGAGTATTTCCTGCAAATGGGAATAAGGAATAGAGAGCACCTGAAAGCCATCACCTAGGAGCTACGGCATCATCCTATAAGAGCCAATGCCACCCTGGAGAGAGCGGGACACTTTGAATGACCACATTTCAGCCTTCATTGAGACTTTATCAGACTGCCCAAACCTTCTACCCTTACTTCGCCTGACACTATCCAGCAAAGTGAAAAATAAAGAAGAAATCATTCTGGGGACACGGTTTCCTAAGTATTTCACTTTTATCTTTCACTTTAGTATGCGCTTATTTCCATGTGCATCAAAAGAAATTAGTCATTGTACAGAGAGATCACCTAACAATCACAAACATGGTAACCTAATCATTTGTACCCACATATTAATCTGATAGTAAAAATAATAATAAAAAATAAAAATATTGGCTCAGCGCCTGTGGCTCAATGGGCTAAGGTGCCAGCCACGTACCCCTGAACTGGTGGGTTCGAATCCAGCCTGGGCCCGCCAAACAACAATGACGGCTGCAACCTAAAAAAAAAAATGACTGGGCGTTGTGGCAGGCTGTAGTCCCAGCTACTTGGGAGGCGGAAGCAGGAGACTTGCTTGAGCCCAGGAATTGGAGGTTGCTGTGAGCTGTGGTGCCACGGTACTCTATCCAGGGTGACAGCTTGAGACTCTGTCTCAAAAAATAAATAAATAAATAAATAAATACATTGACAGCTTCTTTTTTTTAAAAAAAAAAAGAAGAAATTAGTCATCGTGAACTTGGACTGTGTGAAGCAGAACTGAAATTCAGTATACAGTAGGCAGCATTACTTTTATCATCAAGACTATTAAAATAAAAACAAGAATAACAATGCCATCTACTGGTGTGGAAAACAGCAAGGACTCTAACAAATCCTCAGTAAGTTTAAATGTGGATAAGAGGGAATGAAAATAGCTTTTTATTATTTTGTTATGAAACAATGATAACAGCTGGAGGGTGGAGAGTTACATATGAGTAAGTATTTAAAAAATTGATCACAAATAAAATCTATTTTAACTAGTAAATCTTTCACCTTCATATCTCAATTTTGTGTTTGCTACTAAGACCTCCATCTGGACACAAAATATGCAAATATAGTGACACAAAAAGTTTGATTTATTTTACTGATTTATCAAGCTGTTTTCAAAGCAATATAATCTTGCTCTTATTCAATCTTTCTTTTAAATGTATTTATAGGTTTGCTTCTGTAGACTACATGATGGAGCATGTGACTACTTGGCTGTTTCCATTTTCTATATGTTGAAATGGAATTGAGTTTTTTGCATACTTTTATAAAAGGAAAACAAGAGACTGTTAAATTGTATTTGTCAATATTGATTACCATTTATGTGATAATTAGTATGAATTGTCCTCGGTTGGCTGGTAATAATTCAAATTTTTTTGACTTTTTCAATTAAAGCATTTATTTCTAATTACTTATTGTTTGAAAATCCTATTCAAATCACAATATTTTATTAGGTTCTCAATGATAATTCATTAAAATGTCCAGGGCATCAAGGTCCATTTTAAATGTTAAATATAAATATATTTTAAAATTGATCTTGATATATATATTAAATATAAATATATTTTTAAATGGACCTTGATATATATATTGCATATAAATATCTAACCCTTCCAGCACCATTTGTTGAAAAGATTATCACTTCCCCATTAAATTGCCTTGGCATGTTTGTAAAAAACCAATTGACCAAATGTCTGTGAGTTAATTTCTGGAATTTACATTCTTTTTCATTAATCTATTTATCTATCTATATACCATTCCACAATTTTTTAATAATATATCTTTAGAATGAGGCTTATATCAGTGTAAGTTATTAAAATTTGTTCTTTTCAAGGTTGTCTTGGCTATTTTGGATACATTCCTTTACCACATAAATTTTTTAAATGAAATTGTAAATTTCTACCAAAAAAGACTGCTGGGATTTCAATTGGGATTGTGTTGAATTTATAAATCAATTTGTACAGAACTGATACTTTAATAATATTGCATTGTCTGATCCATGAACACGGTATAGCTTTCCACTTAAACTTAAGTCTTTTTAAAAATTTGCTAAGCAAATTATCAACTTAAATGTAATGGCTAAAACAACAGAAATTCTAAAAAAAAATGGGAAAATCTTAGTGACTTTGGGCTTGGCAAAGGTTTCTAAAATATGACACACAAAATAGAACAAACTATAAGATAAAATAATAAAAATTAGGATTGATTGAAATTAAAATTTTTCTCTACAAAAGGCACTAAAAGACACTCCTCACACTGGGAAAAATATCTTCAAAGCATATACATGCATACAAAAAAAAGACTTGCATGCAAAATATATAAAGAACTCTTAAAATTGAATTAGAAGAAAACTTTTTTTTTTTTTTTTGAGACAGAGCCTCAAGCTTTCACCCTGGATAGAGTACTATGGCATCACAGCTCACAGCAACCTCCAATTCCTGGGCTCAAGCGAGTCTCTTGCCTCCACCTCTCAAGTAGCTAGGACTGCAGGCTCCTGCCACAACGCCTGGCCATTTTTTGGTTGTAGCCGTCATTGTTGTTTGGCGGGCCAGGGCTGGATTCAAACCCACCAGCTCAGGTGTACATGGCTGGCGCCTTAGCCGGCTGAGCCACAGGCGCTGAGCCAGAAAATTCATTTTTTAATGGGGCAAAATATCTGAATAGATATTGGAATAAAGAAAATATACAGTTGATGAGCACATCAAAATTTGTCCAATATCATTAGTCACTAGGAAAATGCACATTAAAACCCCTGGCACAGTGGTTCACACCTGTAATCCTAATACTTTGGGAGGCTTAAGACTTCCCAACTGCAAGATGGCGGTCTGTAGCCAGCTTTCTGCAGACACTCCTGTCCAGAAGGAGAGTTAAAGGACAGAAATTTAGCGAGAAAGCCAACGGTTTGGAGCTGAGCCAAGAGACAAGGTCAAGGAACACACATCAACACTGCTGGAGCGACCTGCGACCCCAAGGATACAAATAAAAGGTACAAAGCACATCGCCAAGCGGACGGGAGTCCCCTCCCCCAAGAGAACAGCTCGCAGTATACGCCATACCTCCATACAAACAAGCGAGCAGAGTTCAGATCTCCTCCCACTCTACCCCACGGGAGAGACCCTCTAAAAACCAGACCTCGTTCCCCTGTGCCGCGGCACTCTCCTGCCAGGCATAAAGCTCTATAAAACTGTATGTATTCTCTACCTGCAAGTTGGAACTCCCGGCACTCCCCTCCACTCTCACCCCGAGGTTTGGAGGTCTGTCCCCCACGGAGTCCAGATTCTTGAACACTTTCTCGAGGGGTGTGGACAGGGCGTGGGGTGCTGCTGGTCTGTGCCATTCTCCCGGCTTGGGAGCGGTGAGAATAAGCCGAAAAGCGGCTGGCCGGCTGGCTTTGCTGAATTTCGGCCACACCTGGCCCTCAGGGGATGACAGC
>CAUYON010063316.1:0-19253 GCA_963573935.1 Arctocebus calabarensis
TTGTCCTTTTCTTGCTAATTCATTTGAGTTCTCTGTGAATTCTTGGTGGGGCCACACCTATGGTGCATCTTAGAAGGGTACAGGTGAAACTTACTAAATGCAGAATACAAATGTCTTCATACAATAACTAAGAAAATGCCATGAAGGCTATGTTAAGCAGTTTGATGAAAATATTTCAGATTGTATATGAAACCAGCACATTGTACCCCTTGATTGCATTAATGTACACAGCTATTATTTAATTTAAAAAAACCCAAAACAGCATTTCGTTTTATATGGAATCAGAAATAAAACTCAAATAGCCAATACACTACTTAGAAATAAAAACAAATCAGGAGGCATCACTCTACCAGACTTTAGGTTATACTAGAAATCTATAGTGATCAAAACAACATGTTACTGGTACAAAAATAGAGATGTAGATATATGGAATATAATATAGAATGTATAAATGAACCCAGCCACATATCATCATTTGATCTTTGATAAGCCTAACAGAAACATACACTGGGGGAAAGATTCCCTGTTTAACAAATGGTGCTAGGAGAACTGGCTAGCAACCTGTAGAAGACTGAAACTGGACCCCCCCTTTCAACATTAACAAAAATTGATTCTCACTGGATAAAAGATGTAAACTTAAGACATGAAAATATAAAACTACTATAAGAGAGTGCAGGGAAAACACTTGAAGGTATTGGCCTGGGAAAATATTTTATGAGGCGGACTCCCTGGCAATTGAAGCAACACTAGAAACTTATTACTGGGATCTGATCAAGCTAAAAAGCTTCTGCACAGCTAAGGACACTGCAAGTAAAGCAAACAGACAGCCTTCAGAATGGGAGAAGAATTTTTCAGTTTATGATTCCAACAAAGGTCTGATAACTTGAATCAACAGAGAACTCAAACTAATCAATAAGAAAAGAATAAACAACCCCATTTTTTTTGCAAGCAAGAGACTTGAACAGAAACTTCTCTAAATATGACTGGTGAATGGCCAACAAACACATCAAAAAATGCCCATCATCTTTAATCATCAGAGAAATGCAAATCAAAACCACATTGAGACAGGATAACTCCCGTACCACATCACAAAATTCCCAAACTATAGGTGTTGGCGTGGATGTGAGAGAAGGAAACATTTCTACACTGCTGGTGGGATTGCAAACTAGTACAACCTTTTTGGAAAGAAGTATGGAGAATTTTCCAGGAACTAAAAGTTGACCTACCATTTTATCCTGCAATTCCATTACTAGGTATCTACCCAGATAAACAAAAATCATTTTATTAAAAAAAAAAATTTGCACCAGAATGTTTATTGAAACCCAGTTTATAATGCTAAGTCTTGGAAGCAGTCCATGGGCCCATCAACACATGAATGGATTAACAAATTGTGGTATATGTACCCCATGGAATACTATGCTTCCATAAGAAGATGGAGACTTTACATCTTTTATGTTTATATGGATGGAACTAGAACATATTCTTCTTAGTAAAGTGTCTTGAAAATGGGAAAAAAATTATCCAATGTATTCAATCCTATTATGAAATCAACATATAATCACTAACACATTCATATAAATGGTAAAATACAAATTTAGTCCAGAAAGAAGGAGGGAGCAGGGAGGGAAGGGGTGGGGTGAGTGGAGGGGGTGTATTTGGTGGGACCTCACCTAATATGCACAATGCAAGGCTACATTTCAAAACAACTAAGAGTATATTAGAAATGTCTTGCCAAAAAAAAAAAGTGAGGTGACGGTTATGTTAATTAGTTTGATTTAAGCATTCCATATTGTCTATCAAACCATCTCATTGTACCCCATAAGTGTATACGATTATGAATTTGACAAATTTAAATTTAAAAAAAGAGTCCAGCATCCCTGAAATTAGATGCTGTGCTTCCACATTTTGTTCCTGTTCAGGTCTATGGAAGCCAGCCGACATAGTCATGCTTCAAAGCCTAATGACTACCCCCAGGATATACTACAGACACCATATCATCCTTAAACTCAATTTATAAAAATGAAAAAATATGGCCTTTTCCATCTTCCCAGGCTCTCGCTTCTTCCTGCTCCTTTTAGCTAATCTTATACTTCACTCCAATTGTTATTAAGTGCTTTGTATTATAGAAAGGAAATGGTGTATTGAAGACTAGCCTCACCAAGCGTCCAGGAAACCATAAGTGCAGGAAATAATTTATTCAGCAGGTCATGCACTTGGCCTGCTACACCCATTGTCTCTGCCCATTTTATACATTAGGCTCCTGAGATTTATAAAAGTACCAGAAATTCCCCAATGTTTTACGGTTTATGAGTACAGACTCTAGATGGCTGAATTTTGTACACTCTGGGCCAGTCTCCTGTACACAGGCCCTCTACAGTGTACTACTACTGTCTTGCTGGCAAGAAGGTCTAATTCATTCTGTGTGCTTAGCAGACTTATCATTAAGCTGTTTGGGGGATCTGGTTGGGGAATGACTTCTAGGCTGAGTTTGGAACCACTGGCAGGTTCTGGTATCAATTAGAAAGGTCTACCATGGGGCCATGGGCCCAAGTTTCTGAAGGAAGTGGGCACAGACCGAGAGGGCAGGAGTGGGTTACTGAGGGCGTGAATGATGGAAATCTCAAATGCCTGAGGGAAAATATGAGAACAGGGGCCTCATGTCTGAAATGACAGATTGGGAAGAAGACCAACCTCCTTTAGGAAAATCTGGGTTCAACATCATAAAAGAACAAGTCCTGGGGATGGTGTAAAGCAGATAATTTTTTTTAAGCATTCACTGTCTCACCAAGGAAGAAGCAAATGTGATGATAGAGGCAGGTGGCCAGAGGGGCTAGTGTCCAGATAAAGAAAAAAGTGAAAAATCTGTGATCTTGACCCCAGACATAGTTTCAGCACCATGGACAGATGCCCCTGTCAACGCAGAGACCAGCCAAGCCCAGGTACACCCAGCAGGTGCACTCAGTCCCCAGACACAGCTGCAGGACTCTGACAGCTCGGTAGAAGTCCAATTTTGGTTCACATTCCCTCTGATTCAACCCCACATTTTACAAAATCCCCCTCATAACAATCAGCAAGATTTCAGGGATCTGAAAGTCCCAGGAGGAAGGGCGAGAAAGTCCCGAGAGGAAGTCTGAGCACTGAAGGGGTGGGGGGACCGTCCTACCAGCATTGGTGTGTCAGTCTCCTGCCTCTCCATCTGCAAAGGAAAAGGTGAAGCATTTTCTCAAGAGGTGTAGAGACCAGAAGTGAGGACTGACTGGTTCTCAGACAGTGGCTGGGTGTGCTGAGATCCTTCTAGCAGAGGACGATGGAGTTTTTCTTCCCTGAACCTTAAGCCAAATGAATAAAGTCTTCAGGCATGCTTTCCCTGTGTCCCCTAGGACTGAGTGGGATAGGTCCTGGGCCAGACTCATCCTGCACAGGCCAGCAGGAGCGAAGCTGAAGGTGGTTAGAGTCAGTCTAAGGAAGGGCAAGTGGCCACGCCCGAGGGGTTTCTCCACAAATGTGGGATGTGGGTTAAAGTGCTCATGTCCATTCCCATGGGTTGCATGTGGGTCCCTTAGAGAAGTACATGTCCCAAATAGCTTCCTGCCAGGAATAAGTTACACACCCACAACGGAGGTGTCATTATATCAAAGAACTGCAGGGAGGGGGCCCTGTAAGGGTCAGAGGGGCTTTCTAACAGCCATAACTCCAAGGCAATTCAGTGTCTACTACAGGAAGGTTCCTGCTCACAAGTGAAGCCCTGCCCCCCCCATCTCTCCCCTCCTCATTGTGCCTGACCCTGTAAGGTCCACAAACTGCAGTGGGGGGTGGCAGGAGCAGGATATGAAGGCCCCACCATGCCCGGTTTCTGCCCTGGAACAGCCTGGCCTGGGTGGGGTGGACAAACAGAAAGAAGCTAAACATTGAATGAGAGGTTAGAGCTTTGACATTACACTTGGCTGGACTTCTTAATACTTAGAAAAGAACAATTTACCTGAGAGAACCCAGAAAGGCTTAGCGGCATGAGAGTTCACTGCAGGGTGGGAGGAAGCAGTTATGAGAAAGAAGAGAGCTGTCTCCTGCTTATTTAATCAGCAGGCTGCACATAAATGGATTTTCAATTTTCAGAGAGTTGAAACACAATAGCATATACCTTGCACAAAGATGCAGAACCCTGGCAGAATCTCCTTTGATTTAAAAGGGGCTTTGAGGTTTGCAACCCCATAGGGTCATGAATCTAAAACCCGCAATTAATACCACATTGAAGCTGCATTCTTTGGTCTTAAGGTTTAGGGAAGAAAAACTCCATCTTCCTCTGTTAGAAGGATCTCAGCACACCCAGCCACTCTTTGGGAACCAGTCCTTACTTCTACTCTACAACCTTTTGAGAAAGGTATCAAACATGAGAAGCTGCCAGTTAATAAATCTAGGAAGTCAGGTGTTTTCTGTGTTGACAGAATTTGTGCTTCCTGCCTAAAATGCATGCAGTCTGAAATGATGCTGCAGTCACTCTGAGCCTGCATCCTGGGCAAGGGATCTCACAGTTCATAATGACCCCATCATCTGCAGGGCATTCTGAGGGCCATGAGGATACCCTAGGAGCAAGGACAGATGCGGGGCATTGTGCTAGCACAATTCAAGGGTGTCCATGACACTCACTGCTGTTCATTGTCCGTAAAGTGCAGGTCCACCTTGAGCTGAAAATCAACTTCACTCAGGGCATCTTCCACCTGCAAGAGAAACAAAATCCTAGGAGTATCAGGAGTCAGATCCTATCTAAATGAAAGATTTAGCTAGTCTATCTCCCGAAGTATCAAAACAGTATCTCATCAGAAATGAATGCTATTTATGCTGAAAGCAGAATATCCATATATACATCATGAAGTTCTGGATGAACAGGTCACATTACAGATAAAACAGATCAGAGTGGGAAGAGCTAATTAGTAAAAAAGTCTAAACAAGTCTCCTTGTATCTCCTTTTGAGAGTGTCATTTCCCTACATGTATTTGTTATAGGGCAGTGGTTTGCAACCTTCCTAACGCTGTGACCCTTTAATACAGTTCCTCATGTCGTGGTGACCCTCAACCATAAAATTATTTTTGTTGCTACTTCATAACTGTAATTTTGCTACTCTTATGAATCATAATGTAAATATCTGATAGGCAGGATGTACTTAGGAGACCCCTGTGAAAGGATCGTTCGACCCTCAAAGGGGTCATGACCTACAGGTTGAGAACTGCTGGTCTAGAGTCTGGTTTGGGGCCGAAGAAGAGAGTCCCACCTGCTTTGAGAGGAGGGAGCAATGACTGCATAATAATGAGTCACCTGGCTAGTGATAAGACAGAGGTGGAGATGCTATGAGCGCTAACTCTTAAGCCACTGCCCAGGGCAGGCACCACCTTCCACCTGCGCAGAGGAAGAAGCTGTAGCTCAGGACAGTTGTTACTGTTCAAGATGTCTCAGCTTCATGAGAAAGCAGCTCTTTCAATTTTGTCTTGAGACCAATTGCATTTAATCATTGAAGACACTTCAGCATTTCACCTGCTGTCCATAGCTGCTTTTACCTTTAGCTTTAAAAAACTACTTTTTAACCTAGAAAATTGTGTTCTTCCTGCCGACATCTCACTTACCTCTAAAAGATGGTATCCCTTACTCTTCTTTTCTCACAAAACAATATCATCTCCACCTTCATGGGGGTCCTGTTTGCTAAATAACACATCTTACCACCACCTGTATGTGCTCAGTGGGGTGACCCAATATCGGCACTGTGTACCCCTGATAGGACTTTGCCTCCTCCCCCGTCCAGGCTGGATAGAGCCCCTCTCCCCTATAACTGTGAACATCTGCTTCTTGCCTATCTCAACATTTAATACTTTTTATTACAATCGTATTATTTTTTCAGCTTTATAACCTGGAAGCCCACAAGCCAAGTATTTTCTGCAGACACATTTTGCTTAGTCCCCATGGTATTTTTGAAAATGTTTTGAACAAGCAGAAACCATTTAAAATTCAGTCAATTTCACATTTTTATTATGTGTTTTCAGTTTCTGAAAAAAAAAATTCTGGATCCGGCAGTGTTGGGCTGGCATTTGGAAGCTCTGTTTGGATCAGGTAATTGCTCTTGTATCTACTACTAGTTCACTGCAGCCACTGACAATACCCATCTGGCTTGCTGCTAAAACCTCCTAGCTATTTTCTTGCCTGGTGGCCCAGTGATCTGTACATCGTTAAGGGACAGACTAGTCTTAACTCCTTCTGGGTCTCCTGCTCCAGGAATAGTGCCTGCTACCTAGAAAATATTGATGCATCTTTGAAGAATAAAGGAATCTCTGCCCTATCCCCTACCTTCTTTGCTTTTACTTCTTTGCAACAATGGCCTCATCCTGCAGGGAAAGATTTTATCCAGAGGACTCTTCAGAAATGTCTTCCTGGTTAAGCATAATTCAGGCAGAGACATATGGATGAAATTTATCTTTATATCTCCAGGGATTAAAATTTGTTGTAAAGAAAAAAAAAGCACTTAAAAGTTAACATTTTGCTGAATCCAAGCGCTATAAATAAGCTCCTCTCCTAGGTTTGTTTTGCATAATCATGAACCTTGCTTCAAATACACAAGGAAAGCAATACTGTCTCCTGCCACCCGTTCCTTGGAAGTGAGACTGGCAAAGTCAGTCCTCCCAACCATCTTCTGAGCACACATTTGCCTCAGTAATGAAAATTCACTGTCAGCTCCAGTTTTAAACTTGCTGCAGTTCCTTAGAAACTAGGAGATAAATCAATGGCCTAAGTGGTGCCTAAATTGAGCCTGGCTTTGACTTCACAATGCCTCAATGAATCTTATTTGCAAGATACTTCAGAATGAAGTCACTGTCTTTTCCTACCTTGTATTATATGGACGGCCGTTGCCTTCCTGCCTTCCCCAACACACATGCACACACAGAGTTAAGCGTAATTCATGCTTTTCTTTGCTCTGTCTAGTCTGCAGTAAGGCTATCATCTCCCTTCAAGGGCCATTTTCTCACCAACAGGAAGCAGTTTTATGTAACTGTAAAAATAATAAAAGAAGCTAATATTTATGAAAGAGTTTTTATATGGTTGGCAATCAACTATCACAAGGCACACCCTATCTTATTTAATGTGCATACAATTATGAGTCAAGAAATACTGTTTACAGCTCATGCCCATAGCTCAGTGGTTAGGGTACCAGCCACATACACAGGGGCTGGTGGGTTCGAAACCAGCCTGGGCCTGCTAAACAACAACAACTACATCAACAGTAAAAAGAAAAAAAAAAAAAGCTGGGCATTGTGTGGGCACCTATTGTCCCAGCTACTGGGGAGACAAGTAGGGAGCTACTTGGGAACTACTTGCTGAGGCAAGTAAGAAGGTGGTTATGTTAATCAGTTTGATGTAAGCATTCCACATTGTATATAAAATCAGCACATTGTACCCCATAAATGCACTAATGCACACAGTTATGATTTAATAGAGAAACAAAAAAAAGAGAATCACTTCAGCCCAAAAGTATGAGGTTGCTGTAAGCTGTGATGCCACAGTACTCTACTGAAGGTGACATATCTCAAAAAGAAAAAAAATAAGAAATACTGTTTAAAATGGGGAAACTGAGGCTTGGTGTGGTGAAGTCACTTTCCCACACACAAGTAGTTAGTGAGCCCCATATTGATAGGTACTGTCATGGGCTCCACTTGTTCAGCCTTTTCCAGGATGGTCAAATCTGTGTTCCAAGTTGCACATTCTCTCAGTAGTTGGTTTAACACTGCTCATAAAACTGACTCCTATTTTCTCCCCCATTCTTAACTTCTCTCCTGGGCTCTGTCACAGCCTGGTGATGAGGCAGGCAGCTTTGGAAGATGACTTGTATCCATGTAAGTCCCAGTTTTACGACTTAGTATCTGTGTAACCCTGGTCCTGTTAACCTGTCATTTCCTCGTCTGTAAAATGATAATAAAATGATAGCCATTATTTCCAGTTTATCACTGGCTCCTGGCACACAAAGCCTCCATTCTTCCACCAAATCCACATGGGGTCCTGAACACTGGGACAAACATAGACTTTACAATCCGATTGCCAGTGTTTAGACTCCAGCCCTACCAATTTCTGGTGATGCAACTTTGGAAAAGAACTTCTCTAAATCTCTGTATCCTCATCTGTAAAACAGGAATAATGAAACACCTCATAATGTTGTTGTAGGGATTCAATGGGCGATTCCAGACCAAGAACTCAGCATGCTGCCTGCCACACTGCACACACCTGATAATCGGAAGATGCCAGTAGTATTAAGCTCACTGCGATTGTCGTTATATGGCAACTTGAATTCCCATCCCTCCCCAATAGAAAGGTTTCCTCTTCCCACTACACTTGGCTCTCAGCAGTGACTGCAAGCCCATTTCATGCCCAAATTTTAAAGCCAATTTCCCTCTAACTCTCTTCTCCACACACGTCCTCCACCTCCCATGCTTGACCTGGACCCAGTTCTAGGAGCTGCACTGGCTGTCATGCAGTGCACCCTTTTGTTCTACACTGTCCTGGGTCACACAGCTACACTCTGCCATGGTGCTCACCAGCAGAAACTGCATCTATGCCTTGGTCTCCCCATTTTTCATATTTTTGCAGACTGAGCTTTCTAAATTCAAGCTGTTCTCCTTTAGAATCTAAAAGGAGCCTCCTACCTTCAGAGCAAGGTGGACTGTGGGCTATGAGAGGGTCTCAGTGGTGCCCCATACCAGGTCCTCCACCTTCCTTACCAGCTTTGTGTCTGTCCCTCTGCCTGTCCCACTGGCAATGACACTTTCCTCCCCAAACCCACCCTCTGCCTTTCTGCTTTACACTTGCTTTCCTCTGTCTCAGGAACTCTTAACTTCTTTCCATGGAAGTCTTTCCACAGCCTACTGTCAAAACTCTGAATCAAGTCCCCTGAACAAACACTCGAACTTTAAATCACTAGGCTGCGGAGGAGGGCCATAAATCTGCATTCTGCACAAGCACTGCCAGGGAACTGGGAAGCAGGTGTACCAAGAAGTCACACTCTGGGGAATGGTTTTCCTTTTGAAGCCTATGAAGATGCAACCTTGTACTCAACTGTTTTTTGTAAATACATAATATGTTCCTGTTCATTCTAAGAGTACTAAGCATCTTCTTGTTAATAACTGTATCTTCATCTCTGCTGTGGGTGCTGTGAGCTTAGCACTAACTGTGTGGGCCACCATGAGTAAACACACAGAGGATTCTTGTGCTACTTTTAACCTGGGCTTTATTTTCCTTTTTCTGTCCTTCCATGCATATGTCTCTGCCTGCAAACAGACTGCTATTTTTTCTTGTTACTGTTATATAAGTTTTTAAGGTTTCTAACATCTTTTGTGGGGTTAACAGAGCCTATATCCACTCTAACTCCATACCCACTCTTTGTAACTGTTATTAAGACATTCTATAGAATGTCTTAGCGGGACTGAGTACTGTCCATGGTGCCTTAGCTGAGATGAGTACTGTCCATGGTGCCTTAGCTGGGATGAGTACTGTCCATGGTGCCTTAGCTGGGATGAGTATTGTCCATGGTGCCTTAGCTGGGATGAGTACTGTCCATGGAGCCTTAACTGGGATGAGTACTGTCCATGGTGCCTTAACTGGAATGAGTACTGTCCATGGGGCCTTAGCTGGAATGAGTACTGTCCATGGGGCCTTAGCTGGAATGAGTACTGTCCATGGGGCCTTAGCAGGAATGAGTACTGTCCATGGAGCCTTAGCTGGAATGAGTACTGTCCATGGGGCCTTAGCCTGGAATGAGTACTATCCATGGAGCCTTGGCTGGAATGAGTACTGTCCATGGTGCCTTACCCTGGAATGAGTACTGTCCATGGTCACCCCTTGTGCTCATCTTTGACCTCACTGCATGAAATAAATCTTTAAGACTCAGACGGAACCGTGCCCTGGACAAGCACTTCATGAATGCCTGCTGTCCACAAGGGGTCTCTGTAGTTCATAGACATATTTCCCGGCCACCTGCCCATAAGGACCACTTTGGTTGTCATAAGCAGATGATGTTAACTGGAAAAGAGCTGATGTATTCACTGTAAGTGCATAGCCTTTACAGACCTATCCAATATACTTGAATTGTCACTGATTTGGAAATGACTATTTGCCGCCACATAGATCATCCCAGCACAGTAATACATTATTAGCTGATAGAGATAAGAAATGGGACATGCAGAAGTCAATATGCACTGTGAGACACACCCACTCCCTGCCCAACCTCAAAACCAAGGCTAGCTACAAGCTCAGAGCAGCTGAAGTTGAACATTGGTAAAGGTCAGACTCAAAAGGCTTTAAACTCTCAAGGGTGAGAGCAAGACTCTGATGAACTAAGGTAGAATGATGGGCAGGATAGCTCAATAGTGCCCAAAGTGGCCTCCATCATGCATCTGTCACAGCCACTCTGCCAAGCTGACTCTGTGGGGTCAACATGCCAAGGACAATGGCCCATGTGAAACGGAGTGTGTTTCTCTTATTTGGGGAAGCTGGCTCCAAGTGTAGCCTTACTGGGAGCTAATTATCATTCAAGGCAGAGTGAGGGAATCTTTTCCTAAACTAATGCAACAGTTGTGGTCCAGGGAGGAAATAGAGGATATACTCAAAATGAGGCAACTGAGTACAGTTCATCAAAGGGATGATTCAAAAGGCGTGGGGAGGACAGAGGGAAAGCAACAGATGATGGCTTAGCGCCTCCAGATTAGAGGCATGACTTCCTTCCCCCCCTAAGCCTAGAGAGCTGAGCAGAGAGAGCGGCATTCAGACCCGAGGAGAGCAAGGTGCAGCTTGGCCCAGACTGGAGCTGCGGCCTTTGGGAGGAGGACCAAGCAAGTGGCAAACTGGCAAACGCTTAACAACTGGCTCTCTGGAAGAAAATTAAAATAGACTCTGATTTGGAGCACTGCCACTTTCAGTGGCACAAATGTTTCCATCACAATTGATTTCAAGCTTTCAATGTGGCATCACAAAATGTCGCCCGTGGCAGCCTCACGCACACCAGTCCTGTGTGACCCAGCCTGGAAGGAGCCTGCAGCGTGTGCACCCTGGGTCCATCCTCCTCCCAGGCACCTGCACAGCCTCTCCTGGGCTGAAACCACATGGAAACTGAGAAAAATGCTTTGAGAAGCAGGGCCAGTGGTCAGTCTCCCAGGGCACGAAGCACATGAAAAGTCGGGACAGGGGTGGCCAACCTCCATAGGTGGAAGGGCTTTGGTGTGGCCATTTTCTTTTTAATTACAGAGAAGCATCTGCGGTCACTTTGGTGACCTAAGGAAGACTGGGATCAGATTAACCACAGGCTGTGCTGAGTGGGGTGTGTGTTCCTTGCTGTATATAGGAGGCAGCTGTGACCTGGGTGTGATGCAGAGTGAGGGCTAAGTGCCACCAGACAAGGTACACTGGGCACCTTCATTCCTAATCGGAAAGAACAGGTTGCCAAGGTGCTAAAATGAAGGGATTCTAAATTCAATTTATTAATTACACAACTAAGACATTCACTCATCCTTTGTCCAGGTATCTGCAATATAGTTCCATGGTTACCAGAGCTCTGGAGATGCAGAGACAGGTGAGAGACTCCAGGCCTAAGAAGCATGCAGACTGTTAAGGGGATGATGAAATTCTAAAATAAGCTCGTGCCCTTTCACCTTTCTGACATAATCAATAGCTTTCCACTGCCTGAGAATAAGCTCTAAATTCCCTACCCTGGCTCACGATGCCGTGTCTGCCCTCCCGCCTCTCGGGTCCCACTTCCTCTCCCCTCGCTCACTGTGAAGTCACCTTAGCCTCACTGCTCTTCCTGGAAAGTCATTCCCCAGGGATTCTGTCTGCCCTGTACCCTCCTCCAGTGATGCCATCTCCCTGAACTCTGGAGCACCTGACTCTTCTCAGCATTTGGGTCTCACAGAGGCTTCCCCTCTCTGACACTTTTCCTCCAGGGAATAATTCCCTGTGTGTGAAGGTTGTGTTGAAGGCTGTATTGTGACCTTGACAATCTCATTATCTGAGTGTCTGCCATGAGACAACAGGTTGTCTTGCTCAGTGGGACCATCTGCAGGCTCCCATCCTTGGGGTCAGCTATAGCTTCACTGACCTCCAGTTGGGGTACACGCCTCTCTCTCATCTCACAAGAGTACCTCACAGACTCGAGAGCTGAGAGCGATGCTGGGAGAAGGTGCTGTGGTAGCACAGACGTGTCTGGCTTGTTTGATCTAAGCCCCCAAACACCAGGGGGTATTTTCTTGTTCACTAGTTTATCAGCAGCATTGGGTAGGTGCTTAAAGGATGCATGATATACCTTTGATGGATGGATGGGTTAATGTGTAAGGAAGGGCTGGCAGCTTTTCAGTTTTAGACATCCAGGGTCACTACCTAGATCATAAAAGATTTGAATGCAAAGCCATGAGGCATGAGGGGAGAAAGTTATCAGATGCCCAGTAGGAGTCGTCAGGCATTCCTCAGGAGGAGGAGGCTCCAGAAAGATTGTCCTACAATAGGAACACTCTTCCACATCAATCCAAAGGTATCGTACCAGGAATCATCAGCTGTAATGTCACAGCAGAGACTCAAGGTGAGGAGGAGAAAGACAGAGCAGGGCTTTGGGCTTCAATATTCCCTTGAAACATGTTGATGTGATGGAAAGGCCATCTTCAATCAAGCGTCCAGGACATAGAATGAAGCCTCTGGGCTCCTGGGCTTGTGCTAACGTAGTTACCCTTCATGAGCTGCTCTTCCTCACGCTGAGGGATGCAAGGTATGTGCATCTGAAAGCCAGCTCCTTGGTGAAATCAGCGAGGACATCCCCAACAGAGCCCATTTGTCTATCCTTGGTGTCCTTTTATTCAACTTCTAGTCAGTCAGCAGAGGGCACATCATCTACCAGGGCCTTCACTATGCACCTGCTTTCCTGATGAACTATCAACCCCTTCAAGGCAGAGGACCTACCACCTTCCTCAGCTCCATCCCTCCTCCAGGGGCTGATACAGCCCTACAAAAGGCAGATCCTCCCTAAATATCTGCTGGCAGAGTGCCTGAACAGATGAGCAAATGAGTGAGTGAGGAGTGGGGAGTGAAAGACTGTAAGTTACTCAGTGGAGGCTGCATGGGATGGACAAGCATGTGAATGAAACCATGGTGGGGGGGGGGATGAATGTAGGAGCAAGTGCACGATGTTCTAAAATCACACATTCCTATCTGACATATCTCTAAGTAAATCTATAGCTACTCCTTCATTTGCCATTTGCGCGGTAATGACGGGTACAGCCTGGTGTGGCTGGCAGTAGGTTCAAGACTTACCCTTTCACCGTCCAAGAGCAAATGAGCCTGGAAGATCACGGCATCGTTTAGGAGCACTTCTTCATTCCGGTATAAGATCTGAAAGACTCGGCTGTGCATGGTGCCCTCGTGGACGCAGGCTGAACGCAGGCCGCTGCTCTCTGCAAAACAAGAATCCGCAGGGGCCTGTGAGCTCCAAGTCCCTCCTGTACCTCTCAGGGGTCTGCCCGCTCCTGGGAAGTAAAGGCCCCAAACTGCCTTCCGCCATCCAAGGCTTAAAAGCACAGAGAAAGGAGTCCCCAGCATGCAAAGGTTTCTGTTCATTGACTTGAGCTAGTACTGCAGAAGAATCTTATTTAATTCTGTACAAGCGACATAACCTTGCATAAGGTTGCATAAGGTGCTTGCCACACTGTGGGCAGTACTCCTTAGGTGGAACTTATTGCCTATTTCTTTATTCACCTGTCCACGTGTTCTTTCCTCCATAAAGTGGTGCATATCCCCCCTCATCTGGACACAATGAGGAGAAGAACGGGGACTGTTCTCTACTTCCTCTCTATCGAGACTTCCTACTGCCCACAGAATCTCCCTCTCCTGAGAGAAGATGTTTGCACATCCTGTGTGTCATGAAGAACATTCTGTCTTGAGGTTTACCCAAATGTATTAATCCAAATTGTGCTGTATATCAAGTTTTGTAAGGGACTTTTTAAGCTTGTAACCTCTAATGGATTCTAAACCTACCATAATCCTTAAACACTGTTTCAAAGTGACATTAGATTTCAGGAAGACAAATCTATCTGAAGAGATTGAGATGTGAGTCCACTAATGAGGATTATTGTGGGAAACACGTGGGTAAAGTCCACCAAATACTTCAACACATGATCTGTGCAGCTCGAAAATTGTAGATGTATTTTGGCGTAAATGATATTTATATTCATTTATAAATACTCTTTTATTTATTTGCATAACGTAAGGTATGGTAAATTCTTACCTATCCACAATAACAAACAACCACGGGCGCTGTGGAGCCTCCAAGGTGCGTTTCAGTTTGTGTCACCTTCTGTAACCCTCATGACAAACCCTTAAGGCAAGTCTGATTAGGATGGAGAGACCCAGGCTCAAAAGAGAGGGAGGTGACTTGACACGTCCTTATTACGGATTGAATGCTCAGGTCTCCCCAGATTCATGTGCCAAAACCCAATCACCTGGTGATTGGTGGCATGGCCCTGGGGAGGTGATTAGTTCATGAGAGTAGAGTCCTCATAAGTGATGTCAGTGTCTTTACTAGGTTCTGGAGAGCTCACCCTGCCACCCCTTCCATCATGGGAGGATTCAGTGAGAAGAGTTGTCAGTCTACAAACCTGGCAAGGCCCTCACCAGACAGTGACCAAGCTGCACCCCGACCTCAGACTTTCAACCGCTAGAACTGTGAGACATTTCTGCTGTTGATGAGCACCCAGATGATGGGGCCTCAGCCTGCACTGGGACCCTGCTGTACAACGAGGCACTTTGCAAATTCATCCTCACAAATCTCTGTTTAATAACAGAGAGAAGGAAGTCTCAGGTGAATGAATAAATGCATTTATTTCCTAGCAAAGGGTGGGTGCTCTCTAAAGCGGTGAAGAAAGAATTAAATAGCTTGATTGAAAAGGATGCCAAAAAATATAAGAAAAATCAGTCTGGCCAGCAAAGAAAAACTGCAGAAGTACTTTGTATACTGACTCTTGTCAGCTTAACGAGTTCCTTGGAAACAGGGACACAGGATCAACATCGCCTCCCCATGCACAGTGACAGCTACGCCAACACCTACCTTGTAACGACAGGGGAGGGAACACAAAACATGGAAAATCACATGTTATTTCCAAGGTGGCTCAGATGTGGCCACATTAATTTGTACTTTATCATAAAGGAAATAAAATTATTGGCCTAATGCAGCCCTATTCAGACTGTTAAGATTCAAATTGATGTGGCTTTTAAATAGAAATGTGTACAGATGCCTCTACCCTAGCCTTTTCTCTATCACCGTCAAGGCCTCCTTGATCTAAAGCCAGACTGTCGCTGTGGCAGAGGATGGATGGGGTAATACTCTGAAGGTCAAGAGCAGCACCGTGCCGTCTGCTTCCAGGAGGGACAGGCAGCAAAACAGTTCAATCACTTGCCTTCCTGGGCAAGTGACATCACCTCCTGTAACAGCAGCTTTCCTTGTGAAAAATGGACATATCCACACTGACCTTCTGGAGTGGTTGTGGACATAAAGAGGATGAAATAGATCTAGAGCCTAAGACCAGTCACACGCTGGGCACACAGACGCAGTACGGCCACTTTTCAATTGTGTTTAGAGAGAAGGTTCTGAGTACTTTTTGTTGAATACATTTCCACTGGCCACGTTTTTATGGAAGATTAAACTCCTCTGAATCTAAGCAGGTCAGCAAACTGGATCACAGGGCTTAACTGGTATTTGCTAAAAATCACCAAATCCCACAATGCCCCATTAAACTGAAGAAGAAACATTTCTTATACCATGGAGGCCTTTCTGGATCATTTTCTCAGCACTATAGAACAGGGAACATAACAGGGGTCTTTCAACAAGAGGAGGTTCACTGAACATGGAGCAGCTTCTGGGATTGTGGAGATCTCCGAGGCAGCACTCGCCTGCCTTGTTCCCATGGGGATCCTCCCCTCTTCAACAACAACCCACGTTTGGATGCTTGCCTGTTCCTGGTGCTATGGGCACCCAGAAATGACAAAAGTCCACCCTTTGAAATGTGATGGTTCCATTTCCTAGCTGCAGGGTAAAGAGTCACTACTTTTTTTTCTGGGTGTTTCTAATTATCTGGCAACCAGATTTCTAAACAAGTGGTTCAATAACTACAGCAGGGGTGTCCAACCTGCAGCCTGTGGGCCACATGATGATTTTGTGAAGATTTTTTTTTTTTTTTAGAGACAGAGTCTCACTATGTCACCCAGGGTAGAGTGCTGTGGCGTCATAGTTCACAGCAACCTCCAACTCTTGAGCTTAAGTGAGTCTCCTGCTTCAGCCTCCCAAGTAGTTGGGACTACAGGCACCTGCCACAACACCTGACTATTTTTTTGTTGCAGTTGTCATTGTTGTTTAGATGGCCTGGGCCAGGTTCAAACCTGCCACCCTCGGTGTATGTGGTTGGCACCATAACCACTGTGCTAGGGCACTGAGCCTGGTGAGGATTTTTTCTTTTTTTGCTTACCTGTGGTATCGACTATCACAAAAAGTATGCATGGACCTTTATTTTGCTAATCAGCTTTCCTTAGTGATTGTGTATTTAATGTGTGGCCCAAGACAACCCCTATTCCTCCAACGTGTGGCAGAGAAAAACAAGGTCGGACACTCCTGGACAAGAGTCTTCCCCAGTCTGTCTTTTCATTTACATGTGGTGGGGTTGGCCATGTATAATGGGGGGTGGAACTTTAAGGGGTAAAAAGACAGATGGAAAGAATATGGGGGAAGAAGCAGAGAGAATGGAAAGAAAAAAAAAAAGGAGGGAATTGAGAGAAAGAATGGGGAAGAGGAAAAGAGAGGAGCTCGTCAAGGTCCCTGGTACACAGGATGCATTTCCTACAGCTTAACCCAGAATCTCTGGCCAGAGGGCAAAAGGCTGAATGCTTTTAGGTTCTGCTATTTCTTCTCCCCCTTAAAGTGAGTGGTATTATTACTTTACATATCTATATACCTTTGAATGTTTAATACCGAAACAATGATGTTCCTTCTGCTGAGAGCTACCACCAGCCCCAGGGGGCCTGTGAGATGACTACAAAGTGTGGGTGCTGGGCCCCTGCCACAGACCGTAGCCCTGTGCCCAAGCCAATGGCACATTATATACATTATTTATTAGGGGGCTAATGCCTGATCCTATTCCATGAACATCGCCATGGCTCTGCCTGCACAGAGAAGCTCCCCAAAGAATTGGGTGTGTGTAATATTATTGAAACTCCAGACTCCAAGGCCTGAAGCCACTGGGGTGAGGTCTGGAACATCTGAAAACTGAAATACTGGGAATACATTACCGAATTTCTTTAAATCACGGCCACATTCTTATCTTTTAAAACATGTTAGCACCCACTGACATGGAAAAGACCAGTTAGACTATGAGTTCTTCAAAGACACAATCTTGGATTTCATATGGTATAGGACAGAATATCCTTCAGTAAGGAAAACATGAATACTAAGCTCTTGCCACCACTCTGTGGCTGTGTGGCCTTGGGCAGTCTGTTGAATCTGAGCTGGAATGAGGCACAAATCATTCCCTAATGTCCATACTGAATGTGAGGCTTAGGTAGGAGGATGAACAAATAAGTATTATCTTACCTGCAAAATTCTCAACACTCAAGCAGATTTTCTCATAAGCTGATATGATAATAACTAAGTTGATTTTCTGACTGTTTCTAGGAACAAGTGGGATAGAAAATTACCCTGAAGCCAACTTTATTATTTTAGTCCAAACATTTAAAGGAATATGCAGAAGGCAGAATCACCTAGAAAAAGATATTCACTGGTTTTCTAAAGAATGACCAGAATGGTGTCCTGGGTGTGCACATGTTGCCTGCCTTGGTGGGGCCAGTGCGTACACGGCCAAGGTGGAGAAGTAGGTAGTGACCTCTTGTGACACTACCAAGGTTGAGCCTCATCATTGGGGCACACGCACAACAATTTAAATAGCAAAAAGGAACTTCAGTGAGAAAAGGAACTAGTCTGGATGACTCTGAGTTTGAAAGTCAGATAGATTGTTGAACTAGGACAGACCTTTCCCATCCAAGGTATCCCAAATGGATCAGGCAAGGACAACCTGCCCCAGAAATAGTAGTACCTTGAGGAAAGTTAGAGTCCAGAATGGTGACTTGGGATCTTTCTAAATATTCAAGGTTTCATGCTTAGAAAGTTGGTTTGGTATACATGTACCACAATTTATTAATCTTGTCTGCCTTCTGCCCCATGCCAGGTGTAACTAGCATGTCAGAATACATGCTACAGAATACACCGGTGGTGCTTCTTTGATTAGTGTATTCTGACATGCTAGTTACACCCAGCATAGGGCAGAAGGCAGACAAGATTAATGGTCTGAGTGTGTTAAAAACACCACATAAGAAGGGGGAACTCTCCTCTGAGGGGAATGCAGAAAACAGAAGAGCACGTCCTGGAGGTCCCAGAATCTGTGATCACCGATGTCAACCTGAGGCCAGAAGGTGGTAGGTCCTTTGGTTCTTTCTCTGCGACGTAATAATGACCCCAGAATCCTCTGGCTTACTTGTTTGTTTGTTTGTTTTTTAATTGTCAGGGATTCATTGAGGGTACAAGAAACCATGTTACACTGGTTGCATTTGTTGGGTAAAGTCCCTCTTACAATTGTGTTTGCCCCCCCAAAGGTGGGTCACACACCAAGACCCCCAGCCCCCTCGCTCCTTCCCTCTCTCTGCTCTTCCTTTCCCCACAACTCCCTCATTCTTTCTCTGCTCTCCCCTTCCCTCACTCCCCCCCTTGTCGTTAATTGTCCTCATATCAAAATGGAGTACATGGGATTCATGCTTCTCTATTCTCGTGAAGCTTTACTAAGAATAATGTGTTCCACTTCTATGCAGGTTAATACAAAGGCTGTAAAGTCTCCATTTTTTTAATAGCTGAATAGTATTCCATAGTGTACATGTACCACAGCTTGTTAATCCTTTCGTGGGTTGGTGGGCATTTAGGCTGTTTCCACATTTTGGCGATTATAAATTGAGCTGCAATAAACAGTCTAGTGCAAGTGTCCTTATGATAAAAGGGTTTTTTTCCTTCTGGGTAGATGCCCAGTAATGGGATTGCAGGATCAAATGGGAGGTCTAGCTTGAGTTCTTTGAGAGTTCTCCATACTTCCTTCCAAAAAGGTTGTATCAGTTTGCAGTTCCACCAGCAGTGTAAAAGTGTTCCCTTCTCTCCACATCCA
>CAUYON010063317.1:0-18221 GCA_963573935.1 Arctocebus calabarensis
ACCTCTCTAACGAAGACAAGTGCACGGCCTTCAAACACATGAAGAAATGCTCATTATCCTTAATCATCAGAGAAATGCAAATCAAAACTACCTTGAGATATCATCTAACTCCAGTAAGATTAGCCCACATGATGAAATCCCCAAAACAGAGATGTTGGCATGCATGTGGAGAAAAGGGAACACTTCTACATTGCTGGTGGGAATGCAAACTAATACATTCCTTTTGGGGTGAGTTTGGAGAACACTCAGAGATCTAAAAATAGACTTGCCATTTGACCCTATAATTCCTTTACTTGGTGTATACCCAGAAGACCAAAAATCACATTACAACAAAGATATCTGTACCAGATTGTTTATTGCAGCCCAATTCATATTTGCTAAGTTAAGGAAGAAGCCCAAGTGCCCATCGATACACAAATGGATTAATTAACTATGGTACATGTATACCATGGAATATTATGCAGCCTTAAAGAAAGAAGGTGATTTTTCTTCTTTCATATTTACATGCATGGAGCTTGAACACATTCTCCTTAGCAAAGTAGGTCAAGAATCGAAGAAAAAGCATCCAATGTATACACCCTTAATATGAAGCAAATTTATATCTTTAATGTAAAGGCTGCAACCCAATTATTGCACAAGAAGACGGGGAAAAGGGAGAGGGAGGAAAGCATAGGGAGAGGGTTGGGGGAGAGAGGATAAAGGGTGGGATCACACTTGAGGTGCACCTTTGAAGGCTCAGGAGAAACCTACTAAATGCAGAACACAAATGTTTTCACACAGTACACGAGAAAATCTCATGAACGTTATGTTGAACAGGTGGATGAAAATATTTCAGATTGTATGTGAGGCCTGCACACTGTACCCCATGATTGAACTCTTCTACACAGCTATGATTCAATTAAAAATAAATAAATAAATAAATAAATAAATAAATAAAATGAAAAAAAAAAGAAAGAAAAAGAACGAAAATATGGAGAAATTAAATACTTTAATGACATCCACATGTTGAAGAAATTTTCCATTACTAAACCAACTCTCCAGGATATTCTCAGACTTATCTTCCGTAATGACCAGCATAATTTTCCACAACAAGTGTAAACTCACTAAGAAACTTTTGATCAAATTCGAATTCCACAGTCGTAAAAGAATTAAAAATGTCCACCGGACTTTCAAAAGACTTATCAATATTTTTAATTAATGTGAATGGGTTAAATTGTCCTCTAAAGAGGCACAGGTTGGCTGACTGGATACAAAACCTCAGGTCAGATATCTGCTACATAAAAGAATCTCATCTACCTTAAAAGATAAATGTAAAGTCAAGGTGAATCGGTGGTCATCTATACTCCAGGCAAATGGAAAGCAGAAAAAATCAGGTGTTGCAATCGTATTTGCAGAAACAATAGGCTTTAATCCAACCAAAATAAAGAAGGAGAAGTATAAACACTTCTAATTTGTTAAAGGTACTACTCAATATGATGAGATTTCAATTATTAATATTTATGTACACAACCAGAATACACCTCAATTTATAAGAGAAACTACCAAACATGAGCAACTTGATTTCCTCCATCTTCATAGTAGTTGGAGATTTTAACACCCCTTTAGCTGTCCTGGATGTATCCACCAAAAAGAAGCTAAGCAAAGAAATTCTAGATTTAAGCTCAACCATTCAACATCTGGATATAACAGACATCTACAGAACATTTCATCCCAACAAAACTGAATATGCATTCTTCTCATCAGCCCACGAACCATACTCCAAAATCAATCACATCCTAGGTCACAAGTCTAACCTCAGCAAATTTTTAAAAAATAGAAATTATTCCTTGCATCTTTTCAGACCATCATTAGATAAATTTGAACTCAATAACAACAGGAAGCTGCATACTCATATAAAAACTTGGAAGCTGAATATCCTTATGATGAAGGATAGATTGTTCATAGATGAAATTAAGAAGGAAATTACCAAATTTTTGGAACAAAATGACAACGAAGACACAAATTATCAGAACCTCTGGGATACTTCAAAGGCAGTCCTAAGAGGGAAATTTATAATACTGCAAGTCTTCCTCAAGTAAGCAGAAAGAGAGGAAGTGAACAACTTAATGGGACATTGTAAGCAACTGGAGAAGGAAGAACATTCCAACCCCAAACCGAGCAGGAGAAAAGAAATAACCAAAATTAGAGCAGAATTAAATGAAATTGAAAACAAAAGAATTATAGAACAGATCAATAAATCAAAAAGTTGTTTTTTTGAAAAGGTCAATAAAATAATGAATCTTTGGCTAACTCAACCAGGAAAAAAAGAGTAAAATCTCTAATTTCAACAATCAGAAATGGTAAAGATGAAATAACAACAGACCACTCAGATATTCAAAAAATCCTTAACAAATATTACAAGAAACTTTACTCTCAGAAATATGAAAATTTCAAGAAAATTGACCAATACTTGGATGCAAACCACCTACCAAGACTTAGCCAGAACGAAGTGGAAGGGTTGAACAGGCCAATAGAAAGTTCTGAAATAGCATCAACAATACAAAATCTCCCTAAAAGCAAAAGCCCAGGACCAGATGGCTTCACGTCAGAATTCTACCAAACCTTTAAAGAAGAACTAGTACCTATATTACTAAACCTCTTCCAAAATATTGAAAAGAAAGAATACTACACAGCACATTCTATGAAGTAAACGTATCCTTGATCCCTAAACCAGGGAAAGACTCTTCAAGAAAAGAAAATTATAGACCAATATCACTAATGAATATTGATGAAAAAATATTCAACAAGATCATAACAAACATAATCCAAAAACACATCAAACAAATTGTACACATGACCAAATGGGCTTTATCCCAGTGTCTCAATGCTGGTTCAATATACATAAATTTATAAATGTAATTCAGCACATAAACAAATTAAAAAATAAAGACCATTGGATTGTCTCAATTTACACAGAAAAAGCTTTTGACAATGTCCAGCATTCCTTCATGTTCAGAACACTTAAAAAAATTGGTATAGAAGGGACATTTCTTAAACTAATAGAGCCACCTACAGCAAACCCACGTCCAATATTGTATTGAATGGAGTTAAATTGAAATCATTTCCACTTAGATCAGTAACCAGGCCAGGTTGCCCAATATATCCTCTTCTCTTATACATTGTATTGGAAGTTTTAGCAATTGCAATTAGGGAAGAAATGGTTTATCAAGGGTATCCACATAGGGTCAGAAGATATCAAACTTTCACTCTTCACAGATGATATGATTGTATATCTGAAAAACACCAGAGATTCTACTACAAAACTTTTAGAAGTGATCAAGGAATACAGCAATGTCTCAGGCTACAAAATCAACATCCATAAATCTTTACCCTTTATATATATCAACAATAGCCAAGCCGAAAAAACAGTTAAGGACTCTATTCCTTTCACTGTAGTGCCAAAGAAGATGAAATATTTGGAAGTTCACCTAACAAAGGATGTGAAAGATCTCTATAAATAGAACTATGAAACTTCAAGAAAAGAAATCGCTGAAAATGTTAATGAATGGAAAAACATACCATGCTCATGACTCAGAAGAATCAACATCGTTAAAATGTCTATACTACCCAAAGCAATATATAATTTTAATGCAATTCCTATTGAAGCTCCATTGTCATATTTGAAAAATCTCAAAAAAATAATACTTCATTTTGTATAGACTAAGAAAAAACCTCAAGTTGCCAAGGCCATACTCAGAAATAAAAACAAAGTAGGAGGAATCATGCTACCAGACCTGAGACTGTACTATAAATCGATAGTAATCAAAACAGCAAGGTACTGTCACAAAAACAGAGAGGTAGATGTTTGGAACAGAATAGAGAGCCAGGAGATGAGTCTAGCTACTTATGGTTACTTGATCTTTGACAAGCGAATTAAAAACATTCAGTGGGGAAAAGACTCCCTATTTAACAAATGGTGCTAGGTGAACTGGCTAGCGACTTGTAGAAGACTGAAATGGACCCACACCTCTCACCATGAACTAAGATAGACTCTCACTGGATTAAAGATTTAAACTTATGACATGAAACTATAAAAATTCTAGAAGAAAGTGCAGGGAAAACTCTTGAAGGAATCGGCTTGGCTGAGTATTTTATGAGGAGGACTCTTCAGGCAATTGAAGAAGTATCAAAGATACACTACTGGGACCTGATCAAACTAAAAAGCTTCTGTACAGCCAAAATCATAGTAAGTATAAAAAGCAGACAGCCCTCAGAATGGGAGAAAATATTTGCAGGTTATGCCTCCGACAAAGATTTAATAACCAAAATCCACAGAGAAATCAAATGTCTTAGCAAGAAAAGAACAAGTGATCCCATCTCAGGATGGGAAAAGTACTTGAAGAGAAACTTCTCTAAAGAAGACAGGCGCACAGCCTACAGACACATGAAAAAATGCTCACCATCCTTAATCAGAGAAATGCAAATCAAAACTACTTTGAGATATTACCTAACTCCAGTAAGATTAGCCCACATAACAAAATCCCCAAACCAGAAATGTTGGCGTGGATGTGGAGGAAAGAGAACACTTTTACACTGCTGGTGGGAATGCACACTAATAGGTTCCTTTTGGAAGATTGTTTGGAGTATGCTTAGAGATCTAAAAATTGACCTGCCATTTGATCCTATTATTCCTTTACTAGGTATATACCCAGAAGACCAAAAATCACATTATAACAAAGACATGTGTAGCAGAATATTCATTGCAGACCAATTCATAATTGCTAAGTCATGGAAGAAGCACAATTGCCCATTGACCCACAAATTGATTAATAAATTGTGGTACATGTATACCATGGAATATTACACAGCCTTAAAGAAAGATGGAGACTTTAATTCATTCATGTTTACATGGATGGAGCTGGAACATATTCTTCTTATCAACGTATCCCAAGAATGGAAGAAAAATATCCAATGTATTCAGCCCTACTATCAAGCTAATTTATAGCTTTCATATGAAGGCTATAACCCAATTATAGACTAAGAATATGGAGAAAGGGGCAAGGGAGGGGAGAGGAGGGGGGATGTTAGGGTGGAGGGAGGGTAATTGGTGGGGCCACACCTACGGTGCATCTTAGAAGGGTACAGGTGAACCTTACTAAATGCAGAATACAAAAGTCTTCATACAATAACTAAGAAAATGCCATGTAGGCTATGTTAATTAGTTTGATGAAAATAGTTCAGATTGTATATGAAACCAGCACATTGTACCCCTTGATTGCACTAATGTACACAGCTATGATTTAATAATAAAAAACCAGAATTCCACATTGTATATCAAACCACACACTGTACACCATAAATGTATATAGTTATGATTTTAATGCAAATTAATAAATTAATAAAAATATAAAGCCCTCACACACACAACAGGCAGGTTTTCTTTTCTTTTTCTTTTTTTTTTTTTTTTGAGACAGAGCCTTAAGCTGTCACCCTGGATAGAGTGCTGTGGCATCACAGCTCACAGCAGCCTCCAATTCCTGGGCTCAAGCGAGTCTCCTGCCTCTGCCTCCCAAGTAGCTGGGACTACAGGTGCCCGCCATAATGCCCAGTCATTTTTTGGTTGCAGCCGTCATTGTTGTTTGGCAGCCCGGGCTGGATTCGAACCCGCCAGCTCAGGTGTACGTGGCTGGTGCCTTATGCCATTGAGCCACAGGTGCCGAGCCAGCAGGCAGGTTTTCTTTGTATTTCAGCTGTAGATTCTGTGAATGCATAATCAAAATAAATGATTTAATTATAAAGGTGAAAATTATTTTGGGGTGAATGAGGGATTTGAGAGAAGATGCTAACTCAATGTAAAGAAAAATGTTTTATTTCTATTGTCAAACAAAACAACTTTCATAACCATATCACATAGTAAGTGCTCATTAAAATTATTGAATGAAATAATGATAAATGAACACTATATCAAGTTACTGAAATGTGTGAAAAAGAAGGGGCATTGGGACAATTAAAATCTTGTTAACAACTTCTGAAAGGGAGAGGTATTATAAAGTTAATTTGTGAAATTTCACTACAAGGTAGCTAAGTAAAAATGACTATCAAGAATGACTTATATTACAACAGTATAATATTCTCAAGTTTTCTTTATGAGATGAAAATAATAATGACTAATAGAATTTATGGCAGAATTACCTATTCTGCTTGTTATAGTATAATATAGTAATAGTAGAGTTGTCATAACCCAGCTGTGAGGGATGCTGGAAGTTTCTGGGAAGTATGCTGAGAGAAGTGAGCTGAAATCTATTACAGTGAGACCTGGAGAGAGATAGAAACTGGAAGAGAAGGGCTGGCTACTAATAGGAAGAATACCAAACTCCAAATAACCAAGTGAAAGGGAATGGAAGGACTCCAACAATTATCATTCTTTAAAGGTGTGAGTGAGTGGGAAGTCTTTGGAGTAGTGCTTGGGGTTAGATGAGTGTCGCACTTATAGCTCAGAATTATTGCGAGTAAGGTACAGGTAGACACCTTATAATTAGTCTATTGTTTGTGAGCCAGACTCTCTCTCTCTTGGAATCTAGAGTGGGGATAAGGAACCAACAACTTGAGAGAAAACAATGGAAGTGACCTGGCTATATTCAATGGGAGAAATAAAGGAAAGGCAGTTATAGCTCCAAGTTTATTCAGTCACTTTTTGGGCCAAGATTTCTCAGGCACACTTCTGGCGGAGAGATAACAAGCCTGGTAAAACGGTCTATGTCTCTCTTCACCTACTGGCCAGGGACTTACAGGTATGTCTATGTCTACAATACTCTTGAAATAAAAACACAACTTACCAAAACCTGTGGGATAGAAAAAATGAAATGCTGAAAAGGAAATTGATAGGATTAATTGGTTACATAAAAAAGTAGAAAAATGACAAATTAAAACCTTAGTGAAGTACCTCAAGGAATTAGAATAAAAAGAACAAACCAAATCCAAAATTAGGAGAAGACAGTAAATAACAAAAATCAGATCAGAACTAAATGAAATAGAGAGCAAAATGAAAAAAGAGAAAAACAATGGATCAACAAAACAAAAAGTTGTGTTTTGAAAAGATAAACAAAATTGATAAGCCACTATCTAGAATTAACCAAGAAAAAGAGTGAATATCAAAATAAAAAATCAAAAATTAAGAAGCAGACATTACAAGTGATACTACAAAATACAAAAGATTAAGACAATTACGAACAGTAACATGCTCACAAACTAGAAAATATTAAAGAAATGTATACATTTCTGGAAACATAAAAACTTTCAAGATTGTATTAGGAGGAACTAGAACACCTGAACAGACCAATGATGAGTAGCAAGACAGAAGCAGTAACAAAAAATCTCCCATGTAAGAGAAGCCCAAGACCTGATGGCTTCACTGATGAATTCTATTAAGGATTCAAAAAATAAATAACACTTCTAATTATATTATTTTTAAAAAATAAAGAGAAATGAAAACTCTCAAATTCTTTCTATGAGACCTGTACCACCCTGATACCAAAATCAAAGATGAAACAAAAATAAAAACTATAGGCCTATATCTCTGAACATAGATATGAAAACTCTGAGCAAAATATTAACAAACTGAATTTGACAACACATTAAAAATATTATTCATCATGATTAAGTACAATTCAAGTATACATCCAGGTATACAAACATAGCTCAACATATGCAAATAAATCAGTGTGATCCACATTAGCAGAATATAGGGTAAAAACCATATGATCATTTAAATTTATGATAGAAAAGGGTTCAATAAAATTGTACATAATAAAAACTCTCATAAAACTAGGTATAGAATAAACGTCTCTCAACATGGTGACTCAGAATCACACAGAATGGGAAAAGACTGCAGTTTTGGTATTTTGGGATGTGGACCATTCTCTCTGGGGTTAGATGATATCTAAGGGTGTTTTGATTTGCATTTCTCTAATAATTAGGGATGATGAGCATTTTTCCTTACTTTTGTTAGTGATTCATATGTCTTCTTTAGAGAAGGCTCTACTCATTTCTCTTGCCCATCGATATATGGGATTGTTGTCTTTTTCCATGTGGATTAATTTGAATTATCTGTAGATACTAGTGATCAAGCTTTTGTTTGAATCAAAATATACAAATATCCTTTCCCATTGTGTAGATTGTCTATTTGCTTTGGTTGTTGTCTCCTTAGCTGTACAGAAACTTTTCAGTTTAATTAAGTCCCATTTGTTTGTTTTTTTGTTGCTGTTGCAATTGCTGCAGAAGTCTTTCCCCAGGCCAATATCTTCAAGTGTTTTTACATGCTTTCTTTGAGGATTTTTATTGTTTCATGCCTTAAATGTGGGTCTTTTATCTATCTTGAATAGATTTTTCTGAGAAAGATATGGGTACAGTTTCAGTTTTTACATGTGGATATCCAGTTCTCCCAGCATCAATTATTGAATTGAATAGGGATTCCTTCTCCCAGTGTGTGTTCTTGTTTGCTTTATCAATGCTTAGGTGGCTGTAAGATGTTAGTTTCATTTTCTAGTTTTCTATTCAATCCCAGATGTCTATGTCTCTATTTTCATGCCAATACCATGCAGTTTTCATCACTATGGCCTTGTACTACAACCTAAAGTCTGGTAGGCTCATGCCCCCAGCTTTGTTTTTATTACTAAGAATTGCCTTGGCTACATGGGTTTTTTTCTGGTTCCACACAAAATGAAGAATTATTTTTTCCAAGTCTTGAAAATATGATGTTGATATTTTAAAAGGGATGGCACTGAATCTGTAGATTTCTTTGGGAAGTATAGACATTTTAACAATGTTGATTCTTTGCAGCATGTATATGGTATGTTCTTCTATTTGTTACTCTCTTCTGCTATTTCTTTTGTTATGGTTTCATAATTTTCTTTATATAGATCCATAACCTCTTTTGTTAGGTATATTCCTAAGTATTTCATTTTCTTTGAAGCTAATGTGAAGGGCATTGTGTCCTTAATTAGCTTCTCATCTTGGCTGTATTGGTAACCATGAAGGCTACTGACTTGTGGACACTGATTTTACATCCTGAGACATTACTGTATTTTTTTTATGACTTCCAGGTGTCTTGTGGTTGAATCTTTGGGGTTCTCTACGTATAAGATCATATCATCAGGAAAGAGGAAGAGTTTGACCTCTTCTGCTCCCATTTGGATGCCTTTAATTTCCTTCTCTTGCCTGATTGTATTGGCTAGAACTTTCAGGACTATGTTGAATAGTAGTGGTAATAGAGGACAACCTTGTGTGGTTCCAGTTTTAAGTGGAAAAGCTTTCAGTTTTATTCCATTCAGTAAACTATTAGCTGTGGGTTTGTCATAGATGGCTTGGATCAGCCTAAATGCCCATCAACCCAGCAATGGATTAACAAGCTGTGGTATATGTATACCATGGAATACTATTCAGCCATTAAAAAAGATGGAGACATTACGTCTTTTGTATTAACCTGGATGGAAGTGGAACACATTATTCTTAGTAAAGCATCACAAGAATGGAGAAGCAAGAATCCTATGTACTCAATTCTGATATGAGGACAATAAATGACTTAGCGCACGGTGGGGGGTGGGGGAGGGGAGATCATAGAGAAGGAAGGAGGAAGCTGTGGGGTAATGGTGTGTGACACACCTTTTTGGGGTGGTACCCAAATATAAGAGGTACTTTATCTAACCAATGCAATCAGTGTAACCTGGTTCTTTATACCCTCAGTGAATCCCCAAGAATAAAAGAAAATGAAAAAGACTGAAAACTTTTCCTCCAACATGTGTAACTAAATAAGGTTGCCCACTTGTACCACTGTTGTTCAATGTCCCTAGTGGAAGTTCTAGCTAGAGCAATCAGACAAGAGAAATAAGTAAAGGGTATCTAGAATGGTAGCATGAAACCACTTGGTTCAGGGTTTCCTTTTTTTGAAAGATTTTGTATTGTTGATGTAGTTTCAGTGCTTTATATTCATGTATTCAAAATTTATAATTATTTCTGGTTGAGGATAAAAAGGTGGCGTGGCTTCCAGTTATTGGTCCATTTCCTTTACATTTTCATAAATCTGGGAATAGTGGATATTGCAGTAATTATTGAAAAGTTTTGTATTTCTGTGGTATCTTTAGTTATTTCCCATATATAATTTCTCATTAAAATTATTAGAGATCCTACTTTTCTAATTCTAGTTAATCTAGTGAAGAATTTATTGATTTTATTAATTTTCAAAGAACCAACTTTTTATTTCACGGCTCTTCTGAATAATTCTTGTGTTTTCAATTTCATTTAATTCTGTTCTAATTTTGGTTATTTCTTTTCTTCTACTAGGTGTAGAGTTGGATTGTTTTTCCTTTTCTAGTGTCCTGAAATGACCCATTAGTTTGTTTACATTTTTTTTTCTGTTTTCTGAGTGAAAGTATATAAAGAGTTATATAAGTTTTCTCCTTAGGACTGCCTGTGCAGTATTCCATAGATTTTTATAGTTTGTTAATTTATTATCACTTTGTTTAAGAAATATAACAATTTCCTTTTTAGCTCATCTTCCTTTTTTTATTGTTGGGGATTCATTGAGGGTAAAATAAACCAGGTTATACTCATTACATTTGTTAGGTAAAGTTTCTTTTATAATTGTCTTGCCCCCCAAAGATGTCACACATGGAGACTCTGACCCCCTCCTCCTTCCCTCTCTCTACTCTTCCCTTCTTCCACCCTCCTCCATCCTTTCCTCTCTCAGGTCTGCCTTCCCCCACCTCCCACTGTGTACTAGGTCATTAATTGTCCTTATATCAAAGTTGAGTACATAGGAGTCTTGCTTCTCCATTCTTGTGATGCTTTACAAAGAATAATGTATTACACTTCCATCCAAGTTAATACAAAGGATGTAAAGTCTCCATCTTTTTTAATGACTGTATAGTATTCAGTTGTATACATATACCATAGCTTGTTAATCCATTCCTAGGTTGGTAGGCATTTAGGTTGTTTCCACATTTTGGCGAATGTAAACTGAGCTGCAAGAAACATTCCAGTGCAGGTGTCCTTACGATAAAATGATTTTTTTCCTTCTGGGTAAATGCCCAGTAATAGGATTGCAGGATCAAATGAGAGGAACTCTAGCTTGAGTTCTTTTAGGGTTCGCCATACTTCCTTCTAAAAATGTTGAATTAGTCTGCATTCTCACCAGCAGTGTAAAAGTGTTTCTTTGTCTCCACATCCATGCCAGAATCTGCAGTTTTGAGATTTTGTGATGTGGACCATTCTCACTGGTGTTAAGTGATATCTCAGGATGGTTTTGATTTGCATTTCTCTAATAATTAGGGATGATGAGCATTTTATTCTATGCTTGCTAGACATTCATCTTTCTTCTTTTATTTATTTATTTATTTTAATTTTGAGGTTTTTTTTGTTAAATCATTAACACATAGATCATGTATACATTAATGCATTTATGGGGTACAATGTGCTGATTTCATATAGAATTTGGAACGTCGTATTTTTTCTTCTTCTTCTTCTGTTTTTTTTTTTGTTGTTGTTTGTTTGTTTGTAGAGACAGAGTCTCACTTTATTGCCCTTGGCAGAGTACCATGAGGTCACACAGCTCACAGCAACCTCCAGCTCCTGGGCTTGGGAGATTCTCCTGCCTCAGCCTCTGGAGTAGCTGGACTACAGGCACCCACCACAATGCCCAGCCATTTCTTTGTTGCAATTTGGCTGGGGCCAGGTCTGAACCCTCCACCCTTGATATATGTGGCCAGCACCCTACCCATTGAGCCACAGATATTGCCCTGTCATCTTTCTTCTTTAGAAAAGGTTCTATTCATCTCTCTTGCTCATTGATATATGGGGTTGTTGGCTTTTTTCATGTGGATTAATTTGAGTTCTCTATAGATCCTAATTATTAAGCTTTTGTCTGATTCAAAATATGCAAATATTCTTACATATTGTGTAGGTTGTCTTTGTCTCCTTAGCCTTATGGCAATTTTTCAGTTCAATTAAATCCCATTTCTTTATTTTACTGTTGTTGCAATTATGGAAATCTTCTTCATAAAGTTTTTCCCAAGGCCTATATCTTCAAGTGATTTTCCTGTGCTTTCTTTGAGGAATTCATGCCTTAAAGTATCCATCAATGGATGAATGAATAAAGAGATTATGGTATATATACACAATTGAGTATGAACTGGAAAATAGTATGTTAAGTGAAATTAGTCAAACACAGAAAGGCAAATATCACATGTTCTCATTCATATATGGGAGCTAAATATTAAAATAATCCCATGGAGACAGAGAGTGGAAGATGATTACTATATACTAGGAAGGAAATGGTGTTAAAGTGAGATGGATGGTGGGTTCAAAATTATAGTGAGACAGATAGAATGAGCAATATTTAATAATGTTATCATAACCATGTGACTGTAGTCAATAATAAGTAATGGTATACTTCAAAAAAACTAAAAGAATGGATTTGGAATGTTCCTGAGACAAAGAAATGAAAGATATTTTCAGTGATGGATATCTCAATTACCATGATTTCATTAATATATATTGCATATTTGTATCAAAATATCATAGTTACTCTATAATAAATACAACTATTATGTATCCATAATAATTAAAAACAAAAAAATAAAATCAACTGTTCCATTATACTATGGCTCCACTGAATAAGTATTCAAATGGCATGTCTTCCAGAAAGCTTTCTCTGATTATCCCAATGTTCAAAAATTATTTACAACAGTCTGACTAGTAGGACTTCAATAAAACTAAATTTATTGCAGTATATTGGCAAATAAATTAGAATACCACAATAACGAGAAGCAATCATAGTGATTTTACTATCTTTGGCACCATTAGGAACATACTTGGAGTACCTGATGCTGATTTTTTTGTCATATATAGAGAGAAACAAATGGTATTATATGAGGACTGTTGTTTAGCTTGTACACTGAGGAAGTACACAAGCACTATCTTCAACATGGACAGCACAAGATTTATCCTAGTTGTGATAGTTTTGCTCTGTGTGATCTCCCATAATACAATAATACCTAAGGACTTTAACACCCCTCTGACAGAACTGTAAAGATCCTCTAAACAAAAACTAATAAAAGTGCAAATGACATAAATGGGACCCGAGAACAAATGAGCTTAATAAACATATACAGAACACACCATCCCAAAGGTAAGGAATGTATGCTCTTCTCATCAGCACATGGAACATACACCAAAAGGGATCATATCCCAGGATACAAATCAAACCTCAACAAAATTCAAAGGACTGAAATCATACCTAGTATCTTCCCAGAGCATAAGGCAATAAAGTTGAAACTCAACTTCACAAAAACTTTCAACCCCACACAAAGGCATGGAAGTTAAACAACCTTATACTGAATGAGACTTGGGTCCTGGAAGAGATAAGGGAGGAAATTGTTAAATTCCTTGAATGTAGTGACAGTAAAGCTACAAGTTACCAAAACCTGTGGGATACTTCAAAAGCAGTCCTTAGAGGTAAATTTATCACATTAAATGCCCACATCTGAAAAACAGAAAGGGAGCACATCAAAAAAATTAATGAAGCATCTTAAAGAAATGGAAAAAGAACAATCTAATCCCAACCCTAGCAGAAGAAAAGAAACAACTAAACTAAATCAGAAATAAATTAAATTGAAAACAAAAGTATCATTCAGAAAATTAATGAAGTAAAATGTCAGTTCTTCGAAAGGATAAATAAAATCAATAAACCTTTGGCCAGATTAATGAGAAACAGAAAATTAAATGTCTAATAATGTCAATCAGAAATGACAAAGGGAAAATCAAAACAGAAATCATAAAACACAAGAGGTTCTCTCTATTACAAGTAAGTTTATGCCAAGAAATTTGACAATGTGAAGGAAATGGACTTCAATATCTGGAATGTCACCTTCTCCCTAGACTTAAACAAAAAGAAATAGATCTCCTGAGAAGACCAATAGAAAGTAGTGAGGTTGAAGAAATAATTATAGCTTTCACATGAAGGCTATAACCCAATTATAGCACAAGAATATGGGGAAATGGGCAAGGGAGGGAAGGGGGGAGGGTAGGATGTGTGGAGAGAGGGTAAATGGTGAGATCACACTTAAGGTGCATCTTAGAAGGGTACAGATGAAACTTACTAAATGCAGAATACAAATGTTTTCATACAATAACCAAGAAAATCTCACGAAAGTTATATCGATCAGTTGGATGAAAATATTTTAGATTGTATATGAAGCCAGCACATTGTACCCCATGATTGCACTAATGTACACAGCTATGATTTAATTAAAAAAAAAAAAACCTAAACAAAACAAAGCACTGGATCAGATGGCTTCAACCAAAATTCTACGAAACTTTCAAAGAAGAGGTTATACCCATATTGCAGAAACTATTCCAAAAGATTGAGAAGGGATAAATCTTCCCCAAAATGTTCTATGAAGCAAACATCTCCCTGATACCAAAAGTGATAAAAGACCCCCCCCAAAATAACTAAAGATGAATTTCACTAATGAATGTAAATGCAAAAGTACTCAACAAAATCTTAGCCAACAAATTACAGCGACACATTAAAAAAAATTATACGTCATGATCAAGTAGATTTCATCTGAGGGATGCAAGGCTGGTTTAACAGATGCAAATCTATAATTATAATTTACTACATCAATAGAAGCCAAAAAAGACCATTCATCATTTAAATAGATGCATAATAAGCACTCAAAAAAATTCAGCATCCTTTTCTGAAAAGAATACTTAAGAATATAGGCATAGGTGGAACATTTGTTAAACTAATTTAAGCCATCGACAACAAATTCACAGTTAATATGATGCTGAATACAGTAAAACTGAAAGCTTTTCCACTTAGAACTGGAATTAGACAAGGATGTACTCTATCACCACCACAATTCACCATAGTGCTGGAAGTTCTAGCCAAAACAATCAGGCAACAGAAGGATATAAAGGGCATCCAAAAAGATAAAGTTAAATACTTGCTCTTCACCAATGCTATGATCTTATACCTAGAGAACCCCAGAGACTCAACCATAAGACTCCTAGAAGTGATTAAAAATATGGTAAAATCTCAGGATATAAAGCCAAATGTCCATAAATCAATAGCGTATGTATACACCAATAACAGCCAAGTTGAGAAGCTAATCACAGACACAATTCACTTCACAGTATCTTCAAAGAAAATGAAATACCTAGGAATATATATAATGAAAGAGGTGAAAGACTTATACAAAGATAGTTATGAAACTCTAAGAAAAGAAATAGCAGAAGACATTAACAAATGGAAGAATATATCATGCTCCTGTCTTGGAAGAATCAACATCGTTAAAATGTGTACATTTTCAAAGCAAACTACAGGTTCAATGCAATCCCCATTAGAATACCAACATAATTCTTTGAAGAGCTGGAACAAATAGTTCTTCAATTTTTTTGGAAACACATAAAAACCTATATATCCAAGATAAATTTTAGTGATAAAAACAAAGCCAGAGGCATCACCCTACCAGACTTTTATATTAGAAGTCAGCAGTAATCAAACAGCATTGTTTTGGCACAAAAGTAGAGACATAGACATTTGGAACTGAATAGAATACAAAGAGATGAAACTAGTCTCTTTCTGCCATTTGACCTTTGATAACCCCCCCCAAAGCATACACTGGGTGAAAGAATCCCTATTCAACAAATGGTGATGGAAAAACTGAATAAGCACATATAAAAAACTGAAACTGGACCTGCACCTTTCACTACTTGATTCAAAATGGACAAAATATTTAAATCAAAGATGTGAAATGATAAAAATCCTAGAATAAAGTCTGGGAAAAACTCTTAAGGATGTCATCTTGTGGAAAGATTTTATGATGAAGACTTCCATGGCAATTACAACAGCAAAAATAAACAAATGGGACTTAGTTAAACGAAAAAGCTTCTGCACAGCTAAGAACACAATAATTAAAGCCAATAGACAATCTTCAGAATGGGAAAAAGTATTTGCATGTTAGGAATCTGACAAAGGTTTGATAACTAGGATCTATAGAGAATTCAAAAAAAATTAACAAAAAAAGAGCAAACAATTCCATCTACCACTGGGGAAGAGGCAGGAACAGAAACTTCTCTCAGGAAGATAGATGAATGGCTAAAAAACATGCAAAAATGCTGATCATTCCTAATAATCAGAGAAATTCCAATCAAAAGCACCCTGAGATAATAACTCACCTCAGTAAGAACAGCCCACGGTCCAAAATCCAAAAGTTGCAGATTCTTGCACTGATACAGAGAGAAAGAAACACTTTTGCACTGTACAAACTACTACAACTTCTTTAGAAAGATGTATGGAGAATTCTCAAATAACTCAAATTAGATCTCCCATTTAACCTCAGAATCCTACCACTAGGCATCTATGCAGAAGAAAAAAAATTATTTTATCATAAAGACATTTATACTAGATTGTTTATCACAGTTCAACTTACAATCATGAAGTTGTGGAAACAACCTAAATACCCAACAACTCAGGAATGGATTGAAAAACTGTTGTATATGTATACCATATAATAATATTCAGCCATTAAAAAATGGTAACTTTACATCTTTTGAATTAAACTGAATGGAGTTAAAACACATTGTTTTCAGTAAAGTATTACAAGAATGGAAAAGGAAATAGCCAATGTACTCAATATGAATATAAAGCCAACAGATGATCTAATTCACACCCACATAGGTGAAAACGTCATTTCAATTCAAGACGTGGAGAGGAGAGGAGGAATGAGGGTGGGAGAAGGGGGAATTTGGGGTTCTCACTCTTAATGGACACAATGTAGGAGTGTATAGAATACCTTTTGGGTGCTGGACACAACTACAAGTGAGATTCTACCTAAAAAATTCAAATATTGTGATCTGGTTGTTTGTAACCTCACATTAGCCTGAAATTAAAAAAAAATAAATAAAAAGAATCTGTGTGATCCTGTGTTGTGTGCATAAATATTTAGGATTGTTAAGTCTTCTTATTGAATTGTTCCCCTCACCATTATATAGTGAACATCTTTTAAATTCGTTGACTTAAAGTCTGTGTTGTATAATATGAGAATGGCTATAACATCTTTGTTTGGCTTTACATTTGCATGGAATATTCCTTTCCAATATGGATTTTCACTTTGAATCTAAATGAGTTCTTGTGGGTTAGATGAAATTAGATGCAGGTTTCCTGGAGATAGCAAACACTTGGTTTGTATTTTCTTATTCGTTCAGACAGCCTACGTCTCAACAGTGGGGAATTCAAGCCATTCATGTTAATTGAACATATCAATATATGTAGTGGATTTTGTTCATCCTGTTAGGTAAAGCCCTTATTGATTAGTTTTTCCTCTAGAGTCATTGTGGTATCTGGGGTCTAAATTTTAGCTTTTGAGTAATTTTACACTGGTGAGTGTCTAATGTGCTATTTCATGTATAAAGCAGGTTTGAGTACTTCCTGCAGGGCAAGTCTGGTCCTTAAATTCCCCCAACAAGTAAATTAAATGAAACCGAGAACATATGAATCATTCAGAACATCAGCGAAACAAAAATTAATTCTTTGACAAAATTAATAAAATTGATGAACTATTGGCCATATTAACTATAACAAGAAAATTAAGATCTCTAATAATCTCAAAATAATGAAAAAATTAAGATAAAAATAGATACCATGAGATACTAAAGATCATCACTAGGATACACTCCATGGTCAGAAATTTGAAAATATAGAGGAAATGGTCAAATACTTGAATCACATCACCTCCCTGAACTAAACCAGGAAGAATTAAAAAATTTTAATAGACCAATATGAAGCACCAAAATTGTAACAAGAAAATATATTTGCAAAAAGAAAAGTCTTGAATCAGAATGAATTATTGTTGAGGATTCATTGAGGGTATGAAGAACTGGGTTACCCTGATTGCATTTGTTGGGTAAAGTCCCTCTTATAATTATGTCTCCCCCAAAAGATGTGTCATACACTGTGACCCACCACCCCCTCTCTCTTTCCCTCTCTTTGCCCTCATTTTAACCCTCCCCACACTGTGTACTAGGTCATTAATTGTGTGCCCATATCAGAATGGAGTACATAGGATTCTTGTTTCTCCATTCTTGTGAGGCTTTACTAAGAATAATTTGTTCTACTTCCATCAAGGTTAATACAAAAGATGTAAAGTCTCCATCTTTTTAATGGCTGAATAGTATTCCATGGT